>ML844797.1:0-15705 GCA_009831015.1 Picea engelmannii | reverse complement strand
TTTGATTCATCACCTGAATCCGATCCCAAGTCTGTGGGTTTTGTTGTCGTTGCCACTGTTTGCATTCCCTTCTTTTCCTTGAACCACTTTGGCCTCTTCTCGGGATGCAACTGCCAACATCTATCCTCATCATGTCCCTCTTTATTGCAATGCTTGCAAGAGGGCTTTCCTTCCTTCCTCATCACTGCATTTACATTCTTGCCATGCCTTTTCCTCTTGTCCTCTTTCCTTGAAGACGATGATTCCCCTGACACACTTTCTTTTCCTGCTTCAATATATGTAGCTTGAACAGAAACCTCATCAAGGTTAGTGGGTCCAAACATGAAAACAATGTTTCTAATATGCGCAGGTAAACCTCCTATATACTTCATAAGAGTTTCTTGTTTTTGTAAAGGGATATCTAACATTAATGCCATTTTTCGAAATCCATCGGTGTATTCTTGCACTATTTGTCCTTTTCTTATTTTAAAGATTGCCATTCAATTAATTCTTTTTCTTTATAACCCAAAGGATAGAATTGTTTCCTAAGTGCAGAAATGAATCTTTTCCATGATGGAAATACCTTACCCACTTGTTGCGTTACATTTTGCAACTTGCTTTGCCACCATATGAGAGATGTACCTGCAAGTCTCAAACATGCCAACTTGATTTGTGTGGCCTCATCCTTGATCTGTTGCACACTGCAGTAAACCTCCATTTGTCTGATCCAATTGTCAAGTTTTTCTGCATTTACTTCACCATCATATATGGGAAACTCAAATTTAACATCAAGTTTTAACAATGGCATTTCATTCTTATGCTTATGAACATTTTTCTTTCCATTAGATTTGGAACTTGAACTTGAAGAAGAAGGAGAAGAAGGAGGTGATGATGGAGGTGAAGGAGGAATATGAGGATGATCCTCTTCCTCTTCACTTTTTCCCTTTGAAGATTCACCCAAAACTGGTCTCTTTCGTTCCAAGTAATCCTCGTACAAAACTTTCACCATCTCTGACATAGCAAGGAAAGTTTTCCGGAACTCTTTCTCATCCTGAGAAAGTCCTTCTTCCGATGCCATCTTCTCGTTGTGAGAAGCTCTCTTTCTCAATCCAATTAATGGATTCTCTGCAACAAGATCGCCTTCACCATGCTATAGCCTTTCCCTGGTTAACATGCAAAACTCAAATCCAAACGTCAACTAGCTCTGATACCACTTGATCCATAAAGATCTTTTAATGACTGTGGTTAAGTTTTTAATTGCATGTGTTAATTAATCATTTGAGAAGCTTAATGAAAGAATGAGGAAATAAGAGGAATTATTACAGCCATATACATATATGCAGATCTGAAATGAAGTAATAAACAACAAACCATAACAAAAGAATTGATAACGAAGTTCGGTACAACGCTGCCTACATCTTTGTGCCTTTGTCTATGTGGGGGAGGCTTCTTTATTTATGTTAAAAGCTCAAAAATACATCGCAGTAGTTCCAATTGGCTACAAGAATGATCTTTTCATGTTCTTCCAAATCTCTAGAACCCATCAAAAGAAACGGAACGCAAAACGGATGACCAGAGCTCCCAGAAATGGCCCGCAAGCGTCTACTCCTCAATAGCTTCTCTGCATAAAAATGGATTTGTCTTGGCTTCCCTTCAGCATAACTCTACTCTGATTGTCCTTCATGGCCTCAAATAGACCTATTTTTTATAGATCTGAAGTTGGTTATCCATCTCCAACTTCCTCCCAAAATCTGGCCTCCAAAAATGCCCAATATCTCCCAAAAATGGGCCAAATCCTCCATTAACAGGCATAAAATCAATAAAAAATACAAACTAGATTAAAAAAACCCACTGTATGTTTAATTTTGGGTGCAACCCCCAAAAGTGCACTCCCCTGGTCATATGGGGGAGCGGCCATGTGGCCAGGCACTCCACCTATGTGCTAGCCCCCTGTCCGGCTGGCTCCTGGTCTTCGACGTGGGCATAGGACCGGGGCTAGCAACTTACCCATGCGCCCCTTTTTTGGGATACGGTTATGGTCATATGTGACCGCCTGAGAACTAAGGGCCGACTCTATCCATTGAAAACCGGGTCATATGGAAGTGTAATATATCCACGGGCTGGGGCTAAGCCCCAGCCCTTTGTGCCTCCGACCTGCACTTCGTTCTAACTTAAATAAATATTTCACCATATATATAATAAGTAACACCAGCAAGTTGGGTGGTAAGCCTGGTCCTACCAGTCCGTACCGTGGAGGAGGTCAGGGGTTCGACTCCCATGGTGACCCCAAAATTTTACACAACGTCGGAGAGCCAACCAGAGGATGCCACGTGGTAGCCCATGACTGGGCCACGTGGCACCTCCACTACCAATAAAAAACTACCACTTGTCAAACACTAGTTCATCCACCTATCTGCTGAGGTGTTTGCCCAATCAGCAACCGTACCGCCACCGTGAGTCTGTGCCACATGTCACCCTTACAGTGGTGACATGTGTCACCCTCTGACTGGTCCAAATCACCTATTGTACGCCATGTCATCTACCACGTGTCATCTCTAGAAGATGACACGTCAGTTGTATGGCTGTACAGCCTGTACAATCAGCCTGCCACGTGGCACTGTACGGACTATATAGTCACCCATTTTTTTTGTCTGTTTGGGTTTTCAAACAGAATGTGATATCTTTCGCATATGAAGCCCATTTGACGAAGTAAATATATGGTTGGAATCAGGAAGATGAGACAGACGTAATGGCACTGGTTTTGTCAGATTCTGAGCACTTTCATTTTTTAGCATTTTTGAGCCCTGTCAGGCTCCTAGATCCGATTCTGGATCAATTCACATGAACTTTTATATATGTATTGTGATGAATGTTTTATTACAGTGTTTTTATGGTGTTCTTCAGTTCCCTAAAACTTTGAATCTAAGAGGATCTTGTGTTTGAAGTTTTTCCTCCTTAGGTTGTTGGAAGACCTGATGTCCATAGAAAATCTCTACATATTCTCTCCAATTATTCATCATATTCACCTTTACTACAACTTATTGATTGAATTTGATCAATACCTCAACTTCTTGTGCATTTTGGTCCATTTTTATCAGTTAAAGCGATATTGTCTTGAGTCTGTGCCCATTTGACCTCTTTAAAATTATTCGTTGTGAAATACAAACTGATGGGTATTGGGATTATCTTCTTTGCAATCAGAGGGTGACTTCTAGTGCTAACACCTTTGACCCCAATTTCCATATATATCCCACCACAATGGTAATACCTCCCACCAAACCCCACAAACTCTTTTGTAACACTTGTTTACGATATTTACCCCCCCTCATACCATTCTACATCCAATTTATATATGTATATTTGGTTCATATCGTCTATTGAGGGTTCTCAGTCCCCTCCCATAGCTCCATTCACCTCAGATATTAATTATGATATCCAATCCTCAACACAACCTCAGTCCATCTATGTCTCACCCATTACCCATGCAAATATCAACACCCCAATCTTACATGTTACAAAATCCTTACACTCCCTCACCTTTCAGTCTCATGAAGACATTTTGGAGGTTCTATGCACACTAGATTACCCATGGGACACCTTCCACCATCGATCCGTTTTTTTATTTATCACAACGCCTTTCATCCACCCTTAGACATCCCCATATGTACCATTGAAGCTAAGTTGTTCATCCCCCTAGCCATGTGGACTGGTTCAAAAGTACAATACTTGCACCTAATGCATTTGAATAAGGAAATATGCCAAATATCTCACCCACAATCCAAATAGACATCTCGGTCAAACCCACTACCAAGGAATAAATCACTCTAGGGGCCACATGCTCTCCTGAGGAAGTCATAGCATACAAGGTCCTCTTCCAAGAATACCAATATGTGTTTTCATGGTCTTACAAAAAAATGTCGAGTTTAGACCCATCCATTGTCGAACACCATATCGACACATGGCCTGATGTTTCCCCTATTCATCAAAAGAAACTCCCCCTTTATCCTTCTAAATACATGGCTATTAAAGCCTCTATCGATAAACAGAGGGTCATCGACTTCATCTACCCGATAGCGTACACATCATGGGTTTCAAACCCAATTCCTATCAACAAAAAGTAGGGAACTATTCAGGTTTGCAACGATTTGTTTTTATCTCAACCAAGATTGTCTCAAATACAACATTCCTACACCATTCATCGACCAAGTTATCAATTCTTGTGATGATAATGAAGTACTCTCACTCATGGAAGGGTTTTTTGTTTATAACCGGATTCAAATCCACCATGCAAATCAATACAAAACTGCCTTCACCACCCCTTGGGGCACATTTTCATATCATGTGATGCCCTTCGGACTAAAAAATGTGGGAGCCACTTTCTAGCACACCATAACCTATTCCTTTCATGATATGGCTCACATTATGCTTTCTTACTTGGTTGACCTCATCGCTCATTCCAATAAGTTCTCACAACACCTCGAGGACCTACAAATCATGTTTGGATGATGTTGAAGATACAATATTCTCCTAAACCCCCTGAAATATGTCTTTTTTGTAACTGCGAGACGCCTATTGGGATTCATCATCTATCAATAAGGCATTACCATTGACCCCCTCAAGGTCCATACCATTAACAATATTCATCCTCCCAATAACTTACGTCAATTATAGAGCCTCCAAGGAAAATCCAATTTAATACCATGTTTTGTTCCCGACTATGAAATTTGTGCTCACGGCGTCTTACGTTTTCTCATACATGACATTCCTTTTCAATGGGACCAACATGACCAAGCCACATTCAACTCACTCAAAGAAGCACTCAAAAAATCACCTTTAATTATTCCCCCTAACTATGATAGGGATTATATAATGTACTTGTTCACATCAGAGGTCTCAGTCGTTGGTGTTATCATTCAGGTAGATTATGATCAGTGAGAGATCGTCATCTACTATATCAGCAAAAAACTCTCAGGACTCCCACTCAAATACAATCATGAGAATAAACTATATCTTGCTTTATTCCTCACCTTTTAAAAGATGTGAAACTATATGTTTCTTCGCACCATGAAAGTCATTTCCAATTCCAACCCAATTCACTATCTCTTGAGTCACCACCAGATCAATGTAACATATGCTTGTTGGATTGTCATTATCCAAGTATACAATCTATAATTCACCACCCCAAAAAGAAATAAATCCATCGTCTTGGCCAAACTCTTGGTCAAATTTCCATCTAACTCTTCTAACTCATTGGTCAATGAGGAATTCCTAGACGAACATATGTTCCTCAGATCATCCGAAGACCCATGGTACAGATATATTTTGGTCTATCTCCATACTCACAAATTCATCCCTCACCTCTCTTGATATGATGGTCATCGAATTCATCACCAAGCCTCCAGATACCTCCTTATAGGATACATCCTCTACCGTAGAGGAGTTGACACCGTGCTACGTCGATGACTCACCCTTGAAGAGGAAGAAACATTACTCAATGATTGTCACAGTGGAGCATGCAACGACCACCTCTCCTACATGTCCACTTCCCAAAAGATTATTCGGTATGGTTACTTTTGTCACGCTCTATTTCATGACTTCATTCACATAGTCAAGCATTGTGACAAGTGTCAATTATATTCCCAAAAATATTGAGAAGCACCTTCTCTTCTTCATCCCATCATAACTGTTGGCCTCTTCTGTAAGTAGGGAATTAAGTTTATGACTTTCAACCCTCGATCTAATAATGGGTGCAAGTAATTTACACTCATTGTTGACTATTTTACCAAATTGGTAGAGGCCATTCCCTCCTTCAACAATACAGTAGGAATGACTGCTCGTTTTTTCTTCAATCACATCATTTCCCACTTCAGAGTTCCCCTTCAATTAGTTTCTGACCACATAAAACATTTTGAGAATGAAGTTTTTGCTGAAATCTCCAACAAATTGGGATTTACTCATGAGTCTGCATCTCCTTACTACCCGTAGTTCAATGGGAAATTCAAAGCAGTTAATAAATTACTCAAGACCATGCTGCAACGAACAATAGATAACCATAAGATGAACTAGCATCACATGATTTTCTTGGCCTTATGGGAATATCACACAACAATCAAAACCACCATCATTTTCATGCCTTTCCATATCATCCATGCGGTGGAAGTTTTCCTCCCCATTGAGTGAGAAATACCCACTCTATGCACCACAGTCGAGCTCCTCCCAGATACAACTCCCATCAAGCAATGATTTCTCATTATTGAATCTCTCAACAAGGACCAATGGTCCTCTCTCCAAAACAATGAAGCAACTAAGAAATGGTCCAAGGATATATTTGATTGACAAATTAACTTTTAGTCCTTCACTGAAGGAGACCTTTTTTTGGCCTATGAAATTTCACATGACACACTAGGCCATGGAAAATTCAAGTCTCTTTGGTGGGGACCCTATATTTTTCTCCATTACCTCACCAAAGGAACCTACATTTTGTCCCATTGAGAAGGATCTACAATCAAGTATCCTATCAATGAGTTATACCTAAATAAATTCTACACCTGATCATAGCCCCACTACCTTAGGTGTTTCTTGTTTTCCCTAGTCGTTTTTAGATTTTTTTCACACAACCCTCCCACCATATGTTCCTAATCCTGTGTCCTTGTTTGGATAGATGAATCCTCCATCTATCTACCACATAGGGTATGTTGACAGTGCCATTCGTTGGATTTCTAATATCACTTCAATCGCTTGGGCCATTTACACCTTGGATCATGCACTACTCCACTCTAGTGGTATCTTCCTTGCCCCTACCACCAAAACTAAGTTGAATATGTTGCCTTCATTGGTCTCCTCTATGAGGCCAGTCACCTTCATATTCGTCACTTTAGCATCCTTTTATATTCCCAACTCATTGTGCTACAATTGAACAATGTGTATCACATCCATGATCCATGCCTATATCGCAAGTACCTGGAAGTCAAACATCTATTACAAAATTTGGAGTCCATCACATTTACTCATATTCCTAGGAGTCTAAACCAATTTACAGATCACATGGATAATCAAGTCCTAGATTGGAATTTATCACATTAACATACATTTTAATAGGAATTCATCATCACAATAAAGAAAATACATTATCATCGCATCATATATAACCAAAACATCAGACACATAATCATCAAAATGGTCTAATCATATATATATATATATATATATATATATATATATATATCCCATATATCATCAATGTTTCTAATAAAAAAATACAATGCCTTAGCTCCACGGCTATGCCCTCTAAACTCGAAACCTCAATCTATACAAAATAAGAGTCATCGACTCCTATATATCATACAAAATCAGGCCAATCCTGTACCATATAAAAAATACCACCTATGGCGACCCTAACTTTGGTACATCTCCAGTAGCAGGAGGATCCCCTCGGGGGGCATCTCTTGTGCTGGGATCCAACCAGTCACAGCATCCCCCTCTACTGTCGCTTGTTAGACTATAGACTTCCAATGTGGGTCCCCACCAATACACTTCTCCAACACACTCTTGTCTCGGATCCATGGCCACTGATCCTTTGGAAATCCATCCAACATAACCTAGAACCATCACTGTATGTCCTCCATCGTCTGATTTCAAGCCACCTCATCATCTCTATCATATTCCTTCATAGGCCCATCCCTCATCGCATGAGATGGTCTTTCCCCTGGATTGTCATATCGATGACACCTCCTCACCCTTTCCTCCATTTCTCACTCATCCTTGATGTTTTGTGCCACATTGGCCTCCTTCCCAGAGGGTCGCACATCTACTCATAAAAACCACAAAATATATATTAGTACTTCAGATATACAAGCATATAAAATCACAAAACATCTAAAACTATGCACAAGTACAATAAAATCACCTTGATCAACTCAATCTTCACTCGTCGGAATATGAATATCTAGGTGGTATCTGAAGTCATTACCATGGTATGAGTAATATAGGATTACCTATGGGGTCTTCCACCAAACTCTCTCAAAACATGGTGTGAACTAGAACCCCACATCACCACCACCCTAGAAAGGAAGTAGTTTTCTCAACCTCACCAATATGGTATCGCATATCCCTGACGGATCCAAAATAGCCCGAGGGCGTAGCAACACTACCCTCTTAAACATGAAGGAACAAAGGAAAAACCTGAACAAAAACTCTCCACTCCTCACAGCAACACACTTGCCTTGTTGTGCTACCTGGAATACCCACATCACATAGGCCCAATCAAACATATAGCCACCCATGGATTTCTCTACAATCACCATCTATGCCTCCAATATTCATTGGGTGACTAAAGACCCAAATATATGCACCACCATCGCAGAAAATATGTGCATCTCCAATGAATCAATGGCGGATATATTGCTAGAACCACCTCTCATCATTGTTGTTCCAGAGTAGTATTGGTCTTCCAGCACCCCCACCTTCACTCCCATTGGAATCCTCGGTTGTGTCAGCAAATGTTATAGAAAATGTTTCCTCACCCAATGAAACTTGCTTAGATGGACTTTCCATTTCCCTATCAAGACTTGAAGTCCCCTTTTGTAGTTCCCAGAGCCAAAAAATCATATTTTCCCACATATACACACCCTACTAGTTAGACAACATGCCTATATGCAGGTTGCACCACTACAACTCACGTACATTGAGTTTGTTGTTCAAAATTAAAAATTGTGTCGGGTTTCCATGTTAGGTCGTGAGATCCAAGATCCTTGAACTTCCATATACTAGAAACATTATGAATCATCCTTTCAGTTCCACTTGAAGGCTATAAATTGAGCCATATCAAAGTCATGGAAGAGGAGAGAATTCAATTTTTGAGAGAAAAGATACTCTGGAGAATTTTTCACTTCACATTGAGTCTGCATCCCTTTATCCTTGAAAGTATGAACACATTGTTCATCCCCCAAGGTCTTCCTTATTTGATGCAGAACCTCATTGTCTCCTTTATAAGAGATTTCATTTGGTGGAGGATTGAAGTGGTGTAGGCCCAACTGGAAGGGACTTAGTTTCTCTGTTCCGAGATATGTCGACACAAATGTTTGTCACTTATACAATTATGTTGATCATTTTTTACCAGAAATACTATTTTCTCATCCAATTGATATCTCGCAAATATTTGAATTATTATTCCATGGGTGTATTTTTTATAAATGTTAATGGATTATGATATTGTATGTGCTAAAATTATATATTATCACCATATGCTTGTGTATATTGGTTTTTGAGGAAAATTTGCATGTATAAATGTTTGAGTTGCGTGATCAACAATGGGCTTCATTGAATGTTCAGATGAGGTAGTCTCTTGATCTTCTCTGGTTAGTATTTTCATTTATATAGCATACTTGGGATTAGAGTTGATTTCTGCAGTCATTATGTTTGTTTTGGTTTACCCCATACCATAGAGTGATTTTCCTCGTAACAAAATTGGTTACCATACGAGGGATATATCTTCTATTTGGGGTTTGGAGTGTTTTCTCCTTGACTTGCTCTCTGTTAGCCTAAGTTTCCTTGTTGCCTGATTGCCTTACATCCTATTTTTACTTTGCAGTTGAGTTTCTTGTCCTAATTATTCCGCTTGCAGTGTTTTACTACATATGTGTGGGTTTTCCCTTGACAGACATGTACATATGTGAGTTTTCCTTCTATAGGGCACGTACATACGCAAGTTTTTCTCAAACAGTCGCATACATCAACTTTTTAGGATTAGTTTGTTGTTTTTTTGGTGCATTTGGATGGTTGTTGAGTCTTCTTGGGTCTATCTCCTAAATGTTGAGTGCTTTCAAAGTGATAGGAAACCTTATTATTGTTGATTTTTGGGCGTTTTTATTTCTTGTCATCTTTTTCATTGTTTTTCCTTTCATATTGGTCTGATCTTTTGATTATTGGTATCTTGCTTGGCTTGTCTCTTTTTTCTTGCAGTAGGGTCTATATATCAAGATGTTATTCAGTCCTTTCATTTTTCGCTTCTTTATATCGAAAATACAAAAAAAATAAATGCATTTTGCTCATTTATCATTTTTGGCATTTGCTCTTTTGGTTGTTTAGTATTGATCTTGACATATGTGAAAAGATTGCATCTTATTGAAATTGTAGAGTTGCATTGAAAGTTTCATTTGAAAATCTTACCATCTTTTGAGAATTCAAGATTAGGACTTAACATTATGTTCATATTCATTTCTTTGATATGTTGAGTCATAACATCATCAGTTTCACGACCACATCTCTTGATTAAACAAAGCCATTAAAAGTAATGTTGATTAATTAAAATTGATTAGAAACAATTTTATTTCTCAGAGTACACAAACAAGTATAGGATATAGGGCCTTGGAATAGGATTTTGTGAGTAAACGTCTCCAAGGATATTAAACTAAACATATGTGTCTGACTAGGGAATGTTGAAATCCATTATGTAATTAGTGACATCAGGATGCTTTGCTCACACCAGAGTTCTGAATGAGGTTTCATGAAGTTGTTGGAAGAGATATCCCTCTAATAACTTATTAGTATTAGATATATTTATGGGGATCTATTCGTATTTGTGCATCTTGCTAGTACCTTTACCTTTGTGAGAGGCGATGGTTTCAATATTTCAGGCTTTTTTACCCTACCCATACGGTGGACATGACTTACGATTATTCTCCTACACATTAGTTATATTGTGGTGGCTCTAGCTGCTTGATATAGATAAACACATAGGTTTCTTGCATGGGTTATTCTGCAGGTACCTTGATTCAGATAAGGGTCAGACAACACACAACCTTTATGGAGGATTACCTCTCCAGGGGGATCTATCTGACTGCATTGTTAATCCCATGAGGGTCCTTATAAATGATTTTGATACCTACGATATTTTGAAAGGAGTCTATGAACCATCTTGGGCGAGGCATAACTACTCTAGTGAGGCATACCTACTCTACTTCAAATGAAAGGATTCCCCCAATCTAATATAAATAAAGAAATTACAATTTTTTGTTTCAAAGAGACACTAAAACCAATATAAAATCACCTCAAAACAAAAAAACAAACAAACTAAGTTTCTCTTTTAACACAATTCATTTAGAAAAAGAAAAGAAGTATTCTTTCACTAAACGATTCTAAAGAAAAGACAATGCTTTGTAACTGAAAGATACTCAAAGAAAGAGACTAAATCTTTCAAAAGAAAACAAAAAAAAGATGGCTAAAAGTAGTTTCAAAGATGTCAAGCTGACTATAAATAGATCATAATCAAACCCAAAAATTCACCCCAAAACCAAATACAAGGTCTGGGTAAGGAAAAAACCATCAAAAATCAAATTTTTCACAATTTCCGCAGTCTGTAGACTAACAGAGTGCAGAAATCCCTGATTTCCATAGGCCAGGTATGGGTAGGGTGTGGAGTTTCCGCACTGGTCTAAACAGGTAGGGTACATAAATCCTAAGTCACCGCACTGTTCCTCAAAGTAGGTGTAGAAATCAAACAAAAATGGAAAAAAATAAAAATTAAGAAGGTTTTCCAATGAATTTTAATAGTCAGAGAGTCAAGTTGGATCTCCCAGTGACTCAGAAAATAGAAACCAAGCAAGTAAAACAAGAAAGAAATACAAACTAGGAAAACATTTTGTTCCCCAATGGAGTTACCAATTTTGTTATTGGGTTAATCGTTAAGTGACATGAATCGATCCCCCTAGATCCACCTAGATCTAGAACAAAATACGACGGGACATGGCGCTTTCTCTAGACTCTAATCATCGAACTTACTACTAGACAAAAGATGAGAGACATACATTTAAATGTCACTTCCTTATGTCTTTGTTGTTCTTTTTTCGCTTCGGGGCTCTTCTGATACTGATCTTGCAGTGAGACACAAACCAACCAAACTGAAAGTAGTAGAAGTATATTCAATGAAAACCTATGCATATGATCAAGGAAATATGCAATAAAATAAAGATAATTCTATTAGAAAGAAGCATGCCACTGTATTATATTAAATAATAGGAAGAGAGATTACAACCGGATGCCTTGATGTCATAAGGTTACTTCCAACAATGCCTTGCTTCCCACACACTTATTGCTCCAAGGATTATGAGACCATGGATCTGATAGCTACTCACAATCTATCTTGATAAAGAAAATCTCAAAGACAATCTAACCAAGCTAACAATCTCAAGCCAAATTCAACTCAATCAAGCTAGATTTCTCCATGAGAGCTCCTCTCCTTTTATGAGTTGAAGAGGATAAGGTGAGGAAGTTAGGATGATCCCACTAAATCATGAAAGCAAGTAAGATCCAAACCATTTGAAGGCCACCTCAGCATAGAAGCTTCTCCTTCTAGAAGCATCGAGAAAATGCCCATTTTTTCCCATGTACGGAGGTCGCCCCACCCTAGTTATAGTGCATCTTGTGGAAACTTCGCACCCTAGCTATAGAAAAAGGTGCGAAAATCAGGCATTTCTGCACCCTGCATATATAGAAGCCTGCAGAAATCCTCCAAAATAGGGTTTTTACAAAGGAAAATCCAATTTCTTCTCTCAGGTAAAGTTCTTCTCCCTTCTTTCTTCGAGAATTCAGGCCAGTGACCCCTCTGAAGGCAACATATAGGTTTACATAATTAACGGTCATAGTGGTGACGAAAATAATGTGTAACAATGCTTCTAGCCTATGAACTTCATGCTGAAGTTAGAGCCACTATTTTCTTAAGCTGGGGGCTAAGTACCAACCATCCATGTGTTATGCATTGGGAAGTCCAAGCATAGTTTTCTATGGTTCAAGATTGTGTAAAAATGAAGCTACTTACCTCAAGAATAGTTTTCTATGGTTCACGATTGTTTAAAAATGAAACCACTTACCTCAAGCATGGTTTCCTCTAGTTCAATCTTGTGTAAAAATGAAACCAGGTCCAAGGATAGTTTTGTTTAGTTTTTAATCTTGTGTAAAAAATAAATTCTATCCCAAGCACAGTTTTCTTTTGTTTTAAATCTTGCGTAAAAATGAAAACAATCCTTAGCGTAGTCTTTGTTATTTCGCATGCTCGTAAATACATGAGAATAAGTTTCCAAGCTTATTATTTGTTCTTTCTCGTGCTCGTAAATACGTGAGAATGTAACCGAGTATAATTTTATTACTTTTTCGGACTCGTAAAGGTTGTACGAAAAAGGAACCCTATGGAGTTCCCTTTAAGCTCTTTTCAAACTCTCCAAATATGAAACGATTGTCGAGTGACCTTGTTATTTTCGTGCTCGTAAAAGTGTTTGAAGAAAATGCTTGATGGGCGATATTTTATCACTTTTTCGGTTTCATTAAACTAATTTATGAAAAAGGAACTGAGGGAGTTTTATTTAAGTGTTTTTTAGACTCTATAAACATGAAAAAACCCCGAGTTTTCTATCTTTGGACACGTTAAACAAACATCGAAAGTCCCATATGGGACTGAACCACTCCTTCCTAGGGTTCGTTAAACATACTCCGAGGGAATCATCTAAAGGATGAGCTCACATTACAAGCATATATTATCCTCCTGAAGCTTGCATAAAAATAAAGAGGTACTCGCCAGAAATGGTGGGGGGAAAATTAGGAAAGAATTTTGTCTAAACTTGTATTCCATGGAAGAGTCACTTTTAAACTTGACACCCTTTCACTTGCCTTGTGTCTAGGTTGGAAAATCCACTTGTCTCTTGATCATACTCCTTTATAAGATTACAATCTGGTCTTTGATCCATGTTGTTGAGTCAGTTTTTCCAATACAGTTGTTGTGTCGTCAATATGTTCAAAATAAGTTCAAATTGGAAAGCCTTCTATTGCATCGGCCATTTATATAGTCCTTAAGCCTTCTATCCCGTCAACCATCCCTGAGTCAGTCCTAAATCACTTGTTACTTTGATCTACTTCAAATCTTGTTACCCGTTTCATGTCATTCATGGGTGATACATTAAGGCCCTCCTGTGACGAGCCTTTTCCTGTCGACTTCAACTCATTATCTAGGAATTATAATTAGAAACTAATTAGTACCTTAGAACTTGCATGCCTCAATGGCAGGTTTCCTTTCTTTCGATAGTGGGTTTTCATTATTGACCCTTGATTGGGAGATTCCACCGAGTGTTCGACCTCAGATCATTGATTCACATTCATTGGATTGTACTAGAGTACCTTTGGATTCATTGACATCAATAGTAATTTCTCTCACACTTGTTAACGATATTCACTAATGACCAGTAATCAAATGGTTTCTACCATGTTCGACTTCAACACATGTATTCACATGGTTAGATTCATTCTATAGAGTGGTGGAGATGAAGACCCTGAATCTTTTCTCACAGATTCAGGTTGTGTTGGAGTGTATACAATTTGTACTATTGCATAGATCAACATTATATGCCTCATGGCTATGTTCAAATTTGAGTCTTTAACACATATATCCACAATGTATTTTTGGTGGCTATGTTCATATTTGAGTCATATTGGCATGGATCCATAGTGTATGTTTGGTGGCCATGACCTATCTTACTTGACATGGATATTTGCATGTCAGCATTTATGGTTTGAGTCATTTGTATTCTGAGTATGGGAATGCCTACCTCTGTGATGATATATTATTGTACTGTATTTTCTTGTTTTTTGGCAGGTTTCCGACCGACTGTTCCTTGTTCCCTACACACACTCAACAAAGTATATCAGCTATCACTTTATTCTAACTTCATACTTTTTGGGGCTCTCTGTTACACATTATTTTCATCACCACTATGACTTTTAATTATTTAAACCTATATGTTTCCTTCAGAGGGGTCAGTGGCTTGAATTCTTGAAGAAAGAAGAGAGAAGAACTTTACCTGAGAGAAGAAATTGGATTTTCCTTTGTAAAAACCATATTTTGGAGGATTTATGTGGGTTTCTATATATGCAGGGTGCATAAATGCGTGATTTTATCACCTTTCTCTATAGATAGGGTGCAGAGTTTCCGCAGGATGCACTATAGCGAGGGTGCGACGACCTCCGTATGTGGGAAAAAACGAGAATTTTTTCGGTGCTTCTAGAAGGAGAAGCTTCTATTATGAGGTGGCCTCCGAATGGTTTGGATCTTACTCACTTTCATGATTTAGTGGGATAATCCTAACCTCCTCACCTTTTCCTCTTCAACTTATAAAATGAGAGGAGCTCTCGTGGAGAAAGCTAGCTTGATTGAGTTGAATTTGGCTTGAGATTGTTAGCTTGGTTATATTGGATTTGAGCTTTTCTTTGTCAAGATAGATTGTGAGTAGCTATCAAATCCATGGTCTCATAATACTTGGAGAAAGAAGTGTGTGGGAAGAAAGGAACTATTGGAAGGAACCTTATGACATCAAGGCATCTAGTTGTAATCTCTCTTCCTATTATTTAATATAATACAGTGGCATGCTTCTTTCTCATAGAATTATCTTTATTTTATTGCATAATTCCTTGATCATATGCATAGGTTGTCATTGAATATACTTCTACTTCTTTCACTTTGGTTGGTCTATGTCTCATTATAGGATCAATATCACAAGAGCACTGGAGCGAAACAAGAACAACAAAGACATAAGGAAGCAACATTTAAAGGTATGTCTCTTGTCTTTTGTCTAGTAGTAAATTCGATGATTAGAGCTTAGAGAAAGCACCATGTCCTGTCCTATTTTTTTCTAGATCTAGGTGGATCTAGGGGGATCGATTCGTGTCCTCACTTAAATATTATCT
>ML844796.1:37442-53843 GCA_009831015.1 Picea engelmannii | reverse complement strand
GGAAATCCGTAGTAGGAATATCCACCTCCTTCATATGGATTAGATGGTAGCCTGAGCTAAGGCCCAATTTAGTGCACCATGAAGCTCATCCATTAAATCATCAATAATTGGGATGGGAAATTTGTATTTGATGGTCAACTTATTGAGAGTACATAAGTCAGGAAAAATGAATGACCTGCCTTCTTTATTTAATACCATGACTATGGGGGAAGAGTAAAGGCTAGTAGTGGAATGAATGACATTGACCTCCAACAATTCTTGAATAATCTTTCCAATTTCATATTTTTGTGCAAAAAGGTGCCTATAAGGACACATATTGGGTGGTTGATTGTCTGGAATTAGTGGAATACCATGATCATGTTGATGTTTTGTAGCAGCGGGAGGTATTCCCTCTTGACAACTTTTCTTAGAGAGGAAGATTCCAAGAAGTCAAAGGAAGACCATTGAACAGTTGAAGAATACCCCAAAAGAGAATTCGTCCCCACAGGAAAATAATAAAGTGAAAATAGAATTTCTAGGAAGAGAAGTCGGACCCACAGGAAAATAATAAAGTGAAAATAGAATTTCTAGGAAGAGAAATCGGCCCCAGTAAAGTGACTTGAAGACTATAAATAACGGGAGACGCCTTGCCATTCGATACACACACACAACTCTCTCACTCAAGAAAAGGAGGCGCAAGTTTGAGGCAAGGAAGAAGACGCAACTACTGCAGTTTCTAGGGTTCCTATCTTGGGAAGTTTGTTGGAAGAGGCAGAGTACTCTAACACTCTCGCTAAGGTTGCTACACATCAAATTTCAGGGTTTTGCTCAGTTGTCTACCCTTGCTAGGGTTTGACAAGAAGAAGAGATAAGTACTTGTTATTAGGGTTTCTTCATTGCTGGTTTTGCTCTTGTGAATAGAGCTTGTTCATGGTTGTATTGTGTTACTAGAAATATTCTCTCTAAGAAAAGTTGGTTGGGTTTTTCCCCGAGTTTGGGGTTTTCACAGGATAAATCTTTGTGTCTTCTTGTGCTTGTCTATCTGCTTCTAGATCCTGCTTATATTTTCAGTATATGGTTGTTGAATGTTAAATGGAGATCAAAATACTCTGGTAAATCTATTGCTATTGAAAATTTAAGAAAATCTAATAGATCATGCTCATCGTGCGAGTGGGGTAATCCATGAGGTGTTTCAGATACTTGTTGATGCTTAGTTAGGATCAACTATAAATGCGGGTGAGTTGCCCATGGGGGGGTGTCTAAAACTTGAATGGCCTTGAATTGGGCAATGTTCTTTCTTTAATAGCTTTTCCATGCAATGAGAGCTAAGAATTTCTAAAGAGCCAGATTTAAGCCCCTTGAGGGTATCTTGATGACCCTCCTTAGTGAAGCTCATGTACAATTCCTTGAAATCCATGGTAATTGGACCTAATGCTTGTAACTATTCTACTCCAAGCACTACATCACAACCGCCCATTTCAATAGCGAACATGTGGGATTTGAACTGATATTCCTCCATTTGAAGTTTTGCATTCTCACATTTACTACCACATTTCATCATATTGCCATGGGCTATGATAATTTGAAATTGGTGCACTGCGTGGACATAACAATGGGTTTCTTTTGTGAGCTGTCAATGAATAAAATTGTAGGCGCTGCCACTGTCAATTAAGACAATCACCTTTCGATGCTTGATAATCAACTTCAAGGTCTAGGGAGCTGAAATCCCTAATAAAGCATGGAGGGAAATGTGAGGTTCCTCATGAAGAGGCGCTAGGGTGGGTTCTTCCTAAGGAGGAGGTGTAAGGTTCACTAATTCCACTGTCAAAGTGGCATCCTTGAAAATTTCCTCAAGGTGGTTAAATTGGGACACATCGATTTGAAATAATCTTGTTCTGTACATTTATGCGCTTTGAAATACCTCTCATCACAATTATAGCAAAGTTTGAGATGTTGGTGTTTTCTTGCTTCTTCCTAGGTCAACTTGTGGAACCACAAGGGCTAAGGGGGGGAGGTAGTGGTGGTGGGTGCTAGAGGGAGGCATGGCTGAGGAATAAAAGAGGTTCTTTTGGTCAGTGCATTGGCCACTGTTTGCATTTCTCTAGCTTTTCTGGAGGCCTCCAACCAAGTAGCGGGGTGAACCATCAAGGTCTATGCTTGAATCTCTTCTTTTAGACCACTAATAAACATTCATTGAAAAAGGAATCGGTCATGTCCTATGTGTGGATTGCCATTTGCTTAAAGTTTGTTAAAAAGTCTTCAATTGTACTAATTTGGCGAAACTTGATTAACCATCCCAAATAATGCGTATTTGTTTCGATGTGAGCATAGTTGGCCTTCATAAACCGACTCTAGTTAGTGTACTCCCATTAGGACTTCTTATGCCATTGCCACCATTTCCAATGCTCTTGATCCAAGTATAACACACCCACTCCAAGTTTTGTCAGGTCATTAGTGATTCCTTTGAGAAAGAAATAGTGTTCCATTTGGGTAGCCCAATTGGGTGGGTTTGAACCATCAAACTTGTTTAGGTCTACTTTGGGAAATCTGTGCCACAGATTGTGTTGATTATCTTGAAACTGTGACCCTAGATGAAATCCTCACCCATTGGATGTAGTGTACCTAGGGGGGCTAATATGGGGTACCTAGGGAGGTGCCCAAGGGTAATGATAGATAGGAGGCTTAGTGTGAAAGAAATAATTGCAAGAAGGCTTACTAGAAGGTTCCTTCACTAGAAAGTTCCTAGGAGGTTAGATAGAATTCTATAAAAAAGTAGAAGCAATGTAATGGGGGGTATTGTGAAGAATATTGTAATTGTAACAAGCATGGCTTGTGGAGTGGTTCCTTCCATAAGGAATAATTAATGGTGTTATCCTGCCTCAAGGGTTTTCTCGTACATTCCCGAGTTCACTCTTTTGTTGCTTATGGTGTGAATGATTTGGTTTATTTACGAAGTTAAGGGTTTCTCCTTTATTTTCTATTTTCATATCTATTGAGTACATTATAATTGATATCAGAGCTCTTTCTTGGGCCAAAAAAGTGAAGATTTTTTTTCTTCTTTTTGTCGATTTTTCGAGGGAAAAAGAGGACGTTGGCATTCAGATTGATTTCTAAAACTTTATGTACAAGATCTGAAGAAATCGGATATAGATCTGTGTTACTCTCGAAAAAATACTCGAGTTCAGAAAAAATCGTCCAAATCAAACTCCAGGAAGTGGAGTTATTGCTGATATAAAATCAATTGTCTTATGGTATTTTTGGTGATGGCCACGTAGATTGCAGATCAAATATCTTTTGATAGAGTGCGTAGATTTCGGTCAAACCAGTGCTACTAGTTGCAGATGGGCCGACATTTCATAATTGTGGTCATAATAGCCAATTTGAGAAGTATTGCCGCAATTATGATCATTTTACAAGAGCCGAATTGAAAAGTAAGTTATTTTTATAAACTTTAGGTTTTGTTGAAGGTTTTCTTCCAAGTAAGATGTTTTTTAAGGAAAAGATGATGGTCCTAGTATTGAAGAATACTTGGAATGGATGAGGTCTAAACTTCCAGTATTTTGGAGAATATCATATGGACTTAACTATGAAAAGACAAAGGCACTTTCAAATGAAGAATATGAGAAACTATACTTAGAGAGATGGTTTCATGCCAGGAAGAAGGATAAAGAGAGCACCAAGGGTTTATTTTCATGTGGCAATTCCATATTACATGTTCATGGATGTATTTAGCAAGAGAAGATCATTGTTTCTATTAACTCCAGTTGCAAGTGTACTTTCATCAATATTAACTTGGCTAAAAGATTACAAGTTTCAACAAAGCATATTCAAAGCACACAGGTTGCGGGTGAGAATGTTCAAATTTTTAAAGATTTGATCTTACATGGATAAATGTGTGTTGCATTCATATTTTCATGCTATATATATGGATGATGTGTATATTGTTTTGGGATATCCTTGGATAGACCCAGTTAGTGCAATTAATATTAATGTGCAAAAGAAGCTTTGGTATAAGAAAAAAAATTGCATTGTAGGATATTTCTCTTACTAAGCAATAAAGGGCCATGGGGGCACCTGAAGAAGTCCTTGCAGGGAAACTAATTGCAAAGTCCGAGGTTGAATCAGAAGAAGAGCCTACGAAAGCATATGAAGAAAAGCCTCAGGAAGGGCAAAAAAAGGAAGAAAAAGCGAAGGCGCTGAATGACTCAGAAGTACCCCATGTTGAAGAGTCTAAGCATGAAGAACCAAGAGCTAAGGTTGTATATCGCCACCACACCACCCAAAGAAACAATAGTCATCAACGTAAGGGTGTGGGCATCAACAAGTTTGTTATAGACCAACCTAGAACCGACCAACATGGAACCATAAAGTAACCAGTTGGGAGGCACATGGAGGACTAACAAAAATGCATGGAGGTATCGGAGTAGCACAACAAGGAGCAATTGGAATCCAGATCGAGGTGGCACAAAAGCAATTGGACCCCATGTTCACATTTCACTAGGATGGATGGATGCTTGTGCGTGGTACCAATTGGCTACATTGCTTAACCGATCATATTGTATGGATTCTTCCCATGTTTTAAGGACGAAACATGCAAAGGAGGATGAAATGTGGGGGGATATTATGGGATACCTGGGGAGGTACCTAAGGGGGATAATGATAGATTGTGGCATAGTGTGAAAGCAATAATTGTAAGAAGGCTTACTAGAAGGTTCCACAGAGTAGAGGGTTCCTTTGCTAGAAAGTTCCTAGGAGGTTAGATAGAATGATATAAAGAAGTAGAAATAATTTAATGGGGGGTATTGTGAAGAATATTGTACTTGTAACAAGCATGGCTTGTGGAGTGGTTCCTTTCATAAGGAATAATTAATTGTGATACCCTACCTCAAGGGTTTTCTCTACATTCTTGAGTTCACTCTTATGTTGTTTATTGTGTTAATGATTTGGTTTATTTATGAAGTTAAGGGTTTCTATTTTATCTTCTATTTCATATCTATTGAGTAGACTACATTGGAAGAGTCACCCCCTTATGGTTGCACTTGCGAATCTTGTTGAATTTCTTTGGCCTTTAGAACAACAACGAGCAATTGGGTTTTGAGGTTGTGAAACTCAATTATGAGGTTGTTAGACTCAAAGTTAATCTTAGCTTCGAGGTTGGAAACTGTGGTGTCCAAGTTGTTGAGCTTGTGCACATTTGTAGTCATCTTCCTTATGGTGGTTTCCATTATTGTTGATCCTGCCATCCATGCTATAGTTCCTAGTGGATGTTATTGGCCTTGGGGTCCACCAAAAGGGTTATTTGAGCACCAAAATGGTTATTTGAGAATTATACCAGTGCGATTAGTGACTTGCAAGAATACTATTGCGATAGGTTGCCCACAAACATATGGTGGGGTCCATAAAAAGGGATTACTTGAGAGCCATATCAATGTGATCAACATCGTGCAATGAGTCTTTTAAGATAGGTCTCCCACAATGGTGCGGGTCAGCCCCAAATTTTTTTATTTTTGATTTATTATTATTATTTCGGTAGGAGTATTGCTGCAATGATGGAACACAAATTTTTGATCCCCTAGCAAAATTGTTTTTTCAATGGTTTGTTTTGCAAAGGCTAGGGTTTGTAAGGTCCTATAGACAAGGGAGTGTTGAGTGCTATAGCTCTATGATCTACTTGAGGGTTTTCAACAACAGTACTTGGCCAAATCTTTCACGGCACCAACCAAGGAGGATAGACCATACATTAGTGGTACTACCCGTTTCCTTGGTATGTGTGAGTGATCTCCTCAATTGTTGTTCTCGGTGTACTATAGAAACATGACAACATAGAAACTTATGTAAGGCTAGTTTCAGGTGCACCTAGGTGGCTTACAATATACTTGAACGTATGTGGAAGAGCGAATTCATAGGTAGATTATGTCTAATGCAATACTACTTATTGAGGTACCAATAGAGGTGTACAAGGGTATCCAACTAGGTGACTCCACTTGTATTCTATGCGTGTATGTTTCCCTAGCTATAGTTTTATTTGATGATCGACAATTCTTTTGTATTTAAAGATGGGAGAACATGTCTCTAGCCCAATTTTTTTCTAAAATAGAGTTACGTGCTAGCACAAGAAAGAGCTACGATACCACTTGTAATGTACTTAACCAACATAAACAATGATTATTGATCAATTATTCAAGAAATATACACTGCAAATGAGTAAACAAGAGAGATAATGATATAGAACTTGTAGAATAATCTGTATTGATGATCCAGAAAAGGGAAAGCAATGTTCATGAACCTCTTCGAGGGGCAACCTCCTTTGAGCAAAGATCCAATATAATAACAACACTTGAAAAAACATTACATATCTTTCTAGCTCTATAAATAGTTTCTCACAAACCCTAACTACTTGTGGTCCCTAATTAATAAGTACCAATCACCTAGTGGGCCTTATTTTATAAAGATGACCTTTTTACATTGAGTAACTATCTACCAACTACTTAATAGGCCTTATTCAAAGATGGCCTGGGACATTAAGTGACTAACCCTAAGGTAGGGAGGTTAGGGTAGGACTCTAATAGTTGTAGTACCAAACTATATGTTTCATTGTCTACTATTGCCACAAACTAAACAAAGCCCATCCATGGGTCCACTTTTCGCCAAGTGGGTTTTGATGGGAAACGCTTAGTATATTACCAACCAAGCAAAGAGTTGTAATTTGAAAGAGAGTCAAATGGACCAAATGCTGCAGTTTGGTAATCCACTTGTCCTTAGGGTTGGAAGAAATCTAATGGGCATTGAGAACTAGAGACAAAACATGCTTTTGGTGTAATAGAGAGTATAGTGTTTTGGAATCATACTATTAGATTTTCTTACCAAACATCCACCCCCAATCTCTCCACTGCGGGCCTTGCATATCAATGTTCAATTGGAACAAGTCCTCATAAGAAATGAGGCCAACTAAGTCACATGACATGAGGGAACGAGACGTGGAGGGCATGGAAATACAAGTGTCCGACACCAGACACGATGACCCCAAAAATAGGACATGGAGGAAGTGGGTTATATATATATCTCAAAAAAATGTATATATTTTAAAAATTACAAATTACATATACAAGAATGAAATAGACATAAAGATTCAAATTTTGTTAGAAACTAGAACATTTACATGATACAAATTCAATCATACTACTAGTTACTACTTACTACTTACTAGTACTACATCGATGATGATAAATGACAAACACATAAGAAATTAGAACCACAAGCTGTAGTTTTTTCATTAAGTCATCAAATACCGAGTCATTGATACTATAGGTGGGAATGCCAATGGAAAATACAAAATAGGGTAGATACTAGAACCGTAGATGGAAGAATCTCATAGCTCGAGTCGTGACTATAAGTAGTCCTCCATGTCATAATCATCAAAATCAACATGACTACCATTGCTCTCTCCTCNAGGTGGGAATGCCAATGGAAAATACAAAATAGGGTAGATACTAGAACCGTAGATGGAAGAATCTCATAGCTCGAGTCGTGACTATAAGTAGTCCTCCATGTCATAATCATCAAAATCAACATGACTACCATTGCTCTCTCCTCTATCCTCCTCCTTTTCTATATCCAATCCAATCTGTGCAACTGCTAGTGTGGAGGATGACCCCTCAAGAGGATCACTACCATCAAAAGTGACCACCTTTAGCATTGGTTCTTTAAGATCCAAGTTTGCTACTGCCAACTCAACAATGTTGTCCAAACCCATATCATCAGGAAACACATCCCACATCTTTGTCAGTCCCTTCAACCACTCATCCCTCTACTTGTAAATAAGATGGAGGTTGGTGTGCAAGTACACCATTGTCTTTGCCCTGGACTGCTCAAGCCTACTATTCTTCAAATTGTACAAATTCCCATATATGCTCCGGTTCCTCTCGCAACAAGAGGATGAAGTAACCAGAGAGAGGAGCCTCATGGCTAATTGCTATAGAAGAGGGCATTTTGCCCACCAAGCATGGGGCTTCTTAGCCCCCCTGTCTTTGAGCACATCATAGCCTCCAAATCTCCCAGTGCTAGTGGAAAATTCTACAAAGCCCTCCTCCACCTCATCAAGGGATGCTCTATCTTGATATATCCGTCTAAATACATCCTTCCTCCCTTGTGAAATCTCACCATCCATGCGAGGAGGGAATCTGCGTGAAGGCCCACCATTGAGCCAATCAATACTGTAGTATTTGAGATTCAATGAGTGAGCCAAGCAATGCAAAGGTGTGCAATTCTTATCCCACCTACTGATAAGAATATCCTGTATGGTGGTGAATAAGGTCTTTGTTGATGTCCCATACTCAGGGCACTCATTCTGTAAAATAACGATCTTCACAGGCTCAATTATGGAATTCCACCTCTCATAAACCTCTCCTAGGATGGGCTGGTCCGTGTCTGCAAACCGCAACAAAGAGATGATAGGGTCCATGATCTTAATGGTAAGATCTACCCTCTCCCACCAACCGTCATCTAACACTGTATCCTTGACCTTTTTTGAAGAAACTTGATTTGTTTGTCTCCAAAAAGACCAAAACTCTGAAATAAAAATGGACCCATGAGCAGTCTTGACCTCCCTCAACCTCTTAAGCGTGATGATTGAGGAGGCAAACTGAGTATTTGCAATCTTCAACAATGATAGATGTGTGTACTCTTTATAGATTATGACGACATTGGTATGGTTTTGTACAAAATTGTGGATCTGGCGTGCATCCTCAATAAGACTTCCAATCCATGTCACATTCGAAGCAATAGATTTAAGCGCTAAATTCAAAGAATGAACGATGCAAGGTGTCCAAAATATTTGTGGATATTTAGCTTCCACAATCATGCCAACAACCTTGCAACCAAGTGCATTATCTGTAATAATTTGCACACAAGAATCAACACCTACATCTTTAATAACTCGAATGAACAATGGTATTTGTATCTTAATAATGTGGGGCATGACAAACAACTCACCCATATATTGTGCATCCTTGTATTTTTCAAGAGCATCCATCGCTTTCAAGAAGACACCATGAAATTGATGAGTGGATGGCATGTTGCATCCATCCATCCATCAGAAACAATACCAACACCAGATGATGATGATTTAATAAGCTCTAGGATTCTATCCACCTCCTTCTTTGCCTTAACCAACAATGTGGTTCTAAGCTTCTCTGAACTAGGAGGCACATATCTGGTTGGAGCTTGATCAAATAGAGCTAGACACATCTCAATAAACAAAGGAGACCGTGCAACATTAAATGAAATGAAGTTGAGATAGAAAAAAAGCCCAATGGTAAGATCAACCTCATCTCGCCTCTCTTGCTGAAATATCTTGTCCATTGGACCAACCGCTCTCTTTCTTTCTGGTTGAATTGTACTCCCACTCCCAAATTGAAATTTGCTAGATGAGTTCCTCAAGAATGGAAGAGGATCCTCATTTTTGTTTTTCCTACTTGTTGCCACCTTCCCCAAGCCAACATTGTCCTCTCTTTCCAATCCTTTTCATTTGAATGCACTTATTGATTTACATGCTCCAAGTCCACAAGGTTGGTCTAACAAATGGCCCTTAACTCGGTTGTAGTGCTCTTAAATTGAATATGGCAAAAACTGCATGTCCACTGAACATTCCCTCCCCCCTTTAACTTGGCCCCGGGTCCTTGATGTCTTGTAATGTACTTCCACGATGGATATTTGCTCTCATGAGCCTGCTGTCCTGCTACAACAATGTTTTTTCAGCATTAGAAGCTGCACTTGCAGCAGATGGAACACTAATAGAGGGTGATGAAGCTGAAGGAGGGGGGGCAACATCAACAATGGCATTCCTCCCTTTCCTTTGACTTTTTCCAGCCGCCTTTGCTGACTGAGCCATGACTTTTGTCAAATGAGGAAAAAAAACACTGCTGTAGAAGAACACAACAAATCTGGTGGACAAATCCACTCACCAAGCACTTGGAATCCCTTCAAATCTACAATTTATCCTTCAACTACACACCAAAACACCTCAGAACTCCAACTTGCAAGATAAAATGTGAAATAATGAGGGGCGGTTTGCTTTTTTAGTGACTGACGAGCACATTTTCGTGCGGCTCGTGTCCTAAAATTAGGACACTATTAGGGCACATGTTGGGCACGTGTCCTGTCACGTATCCCGTGCAGAGGACACATGCCAAACACGTGTCCTATCGTGTCCATGTCTGACATGAAGGATACGAATGCGGAGGGCCATATGGGTGTGTCCTGTTACAGATTAGGCCAACAATTTCCTTGATAACAAGCTTGTTAGAAGAAAGGAGAGCCTTTTTCCGTGGTAGCACTCTTTCAATCCTTGTAGGATCTAGCCTTAAAATCCCAAAGATCCCTTCAACAAAAAATACCTTTCCTACTCAATTTGTGAACTTGGAAACACATGAGTTTAGCAATACACTAATCTTGAAGCTTTCGGCTCCATTCAAATCCCAACCTGACTTGATACCCGAAAAGTTCCACTTGATTAGGCTAGCAACAAACTTTCAAGCCTCCCAAATGCTTTTGCAAATGAAAGACCCTGAAAGTTGGAGCAAGTGAGGGGAAGAGATAATGTCACACAATCCAAAAGTGCCATGGATCTTGAGCACACATTGAGTTGAATTAACCTTGTGTTGCAATAGAACTTGCTAAGGGGAAGAACTCTCAAGGCATTGCACAACCCACTTGGCATTAAGAATTTTTCCATGGGAATCAACATTAATAAGGCCTAGACCTCCTTCCACCCTGGGCATAGTATAGATGTCCTAGGGAGCTATTGGCAAACTTCTCTATCCACTGTTTTTAGCCCACAAGAAAGATCGAGGAATTTGTTCCAACCATTTGAACTGGGACTTGCTAGGGACTCAACAAGAGATATAGTATATGTGCAAGGTCATGAGGATTTGTGAACCATTGTTAGCTTACTGGCAAAAGGAATATCCTTGAATTGCTAGAAATAAAGCTTGCCTTGGAGCCTCTCAAGACACTAATCCCACATAGCCATAGTTGTGAGATTGGTTCTAAAGAAATCTATGGATAGCGCACAATTACATTGGTCCAGATATAGTTCCACAAAGAGGGAATCCAGTGTAGAGGGTCATCCAAGCCAATTAACAAAAAACCAGTCTTCGGATTGCTAACAATTGCTCCCGAGGCCGCAAAAAATAGGTCAATGCAGTATCATACATTCTCCACAGAATCTGTTGCAAGAAAATGCAAGTCTCTTTGCAAAATGTGAATTCCAAATTATCTTTTCTGTGAATGCAATGGAATGTCTACAATACCACTTATAATGACTGTTGAGTGGATAAGTAAAGTAACAATACAATAAACAATACACAATATCAAAAGTTGAATTCAAGATAAGATAAGATAATTTTTAATGTCCAGAAATGACAAAGAAAAGCTCAATGGGACTAGAGAGTACAATCAGTTGTCAATAAAATGTCTAGAACACTCCTAGATCATAAAATGTTAACCAAAAGGAAGAGATATGAGTGACAATAAAATAGAGAATAGCAGGATCTAAGTAAGCCAGAAGAGGAAAATCCTAAGAGATGTGAGGCCCTAGCTCAACATCTGCATCATAATTGGAAATAAAAGTAGAGGAAGCAGAGGGAGAAGAGGTATTCCTGTCCTTGTTTATCACTGTGGAGGAACTGATGCAAATCTCAATGACATCATCTGGAGAGTACTCGGGGTCCCTGCTGTACAATCTTGGGAGGAACTCTGGATCAAAGTGTACCATCTCTTCTAACATCATAGGTAAAGGGGAAAAAGCTTTTGGTAGAAGTATCACTGCTCAACCGAGCCCTCAGGGCAGTGCTCTGTATGGACTGGGTCTTGTTATCACCTGGAAATTCCTTCTTTCAAAGAATGGAGGAGTTCAGATAACTAATAGGCAAAGAGCCATTCTCACCTTGCTTTAACCCTGTCTTGCTTCTGGTTGGTTCCTTTCCAATCACAGGGGTGCTTCTCTAGATAGTTTATGGTATCAACTATGAGTCAACAAGGGTAAGTACAACCTCAATGTAATGATAATACGCTTCTGTCCTAAATAAATCAGATAAAAACCAACAAGCAGAAAAGCGGGCAGCACACTACTATGCATGGAAAACAATGCAAAATATGCCATAGTATGTGAATGTATACTCAAAAAGGAAAAAATAATTCGCTTTTCTGTGCTAAATTCGTGCAGAACAACAAGCAGAAAATCACTTAAAACTGCTGGAAACACATGAAAGCAATGTACTAAGTATTAACTATGAGTGGGCACACGAAACAATGCAATAGGATTAAAACTGCTAATTACATTGTACAAACAGAGCTCGACAGCAAGCTAATCTTACTGTTTTTTGCAAGAAAAAGCAAACTAAATGGAGATTTTGGATTTTTTTTTTCCATGCACACAAATTGAGGAAAAAGTAGAACTTATCCCTGTTTCTGCAAAAAAAGGGTAAAAAACCAGCGAGGTATACTTCCTGTTTTTTGACAGAAAGCTAAAGAAAACAAATACAAATTTACTACTCTTCATGATATATCTGCTTAAATGCATGGAAATTGAGAAAAAATGATTAAGTTGGTTTGTCTTAAATGATTAAATAGCCTCATAAAATGACCAGTGTTTTATATAGAGTCAAAATTGAATGAAACGAAAGTGAGTGGGGAAAATGAAATTATTCGATTCATACCACTCAATTTCCTATTAAGCATGCAATAAAAACATGTTTGTACGAAAATATAGGGATTCTTACACACTTTGAACATGAATATGGTCACCAAAAGAGATTGATCAGATCTTTATTGCCAAGGGTTATAGGAAGACCAAATCATGGAACAAGTGGGAACCAATCAGCACTCTCAAGGATCTTGGGAGAGCCAAGATATTTCGACTTCTCCATATCACATGGGATACAATCACAATAATGACTATGGAGTCATCCGACCAATACTTGTGCCCTGATACTAGTTCTCAATTGCACACTCTCTAAGAGAAGAATGGAAGCAAGGAGGGAAAATAAGAAAGCATTGATGATTCTTCACTTGTACAATGATTTAGAAGAAGATAGAAGCAAGAATAGAGATGGATCAATAATAGAGAGATCCAAATCTAGTATAATAAAAAATATAACATGAGCCTAGAATAGAACTCATATTATAGCTCCATGTGAACAATTCCAACCCAAGCATTGAATGGTCTTCACGAAGATGGTGAGAAGCCTCCAAAAGTTTTCCCTAGTCCCAAGAATAGATGGTAGATGAGGATATCATTAGCATGCTCTGCAATTTGGACAAGTAAAGCACCCCTTTCTTTGAAAATAGACCAAGTATAAATAGAACTCCCCCACTCAAAAATACTTCCAAGTAAAACACCTCAATTAGAATAATGAGGTGAAAGATATAAAGGGAAAAGTTCTCTAGGGTGCAGTCCTCTAGGATAAATATAGGTCATGACTTGGGAGTTAGGGTAGGTCTAAACTTAGAGTGTAAGTAAGACACCAATAACATGTGGTTTGGAGTGCAAGGTAAGATAAAGGTAAGGCAAAAGTCAACTACTCATTCTCACAAAGGGGGCATGCTTGTTTAGGTTATTATTACCATGGATGAGACCCACACATAGGCCTAGGGACTGTCCTTAAGAAGGGTGCTCTAGCCTCTAGGAATATTATGCTCTCAAGAATAGAAAAGTCCAAAAATAGTAGTCCGTCATAAACTAAAAGTTGTCAACTCTCACATAATTGTAGTATCTTTGAAGTGTAAAAGAGCAGAGGGAGGCTCAAGTGGTACACATTCTCCTAGGCCAAATATAGTAATAATGAAGCCTACACATAGGTTTGAGGAAACCTCTCCCATAAGTTTGTTGTAGGTCATGGTCAACTTAGTCAACATGGAACCTTCTAGGCTAGTGTGCATTAGGATTCCAAATAGAAAATATAATACATCTGGGGTTCACAAAAATTCTTCTAGAATACGTCAGAATGGATTTAGACCTTGAAAATTAAAAATTCTCGAAATGCCCTAAAATTTGACCCTAATGTTGTGTGCCATATTGGGTCCCTACAAGTATCATCACATCCCAAAAATCTCGAGGCTACAATTAGACCAGATCTTGTGGTCTTGGAATTTGCCTAAATTCGAAGCATGAGCAAATCTCCATATCTTGTCTCCAAAAATGTAATTACTTCACAATTCTCTAAATATCCAAAAAATTACTTGGAGAGCAAGCAATGTTTGACTTGTGGCTAAAAATAGCCAAAAATCTGACCTCCTATGATATGCCTAAAATTTGAACCATAAGCATATCTCTATAAAGGGTATCAGATATATATATGATGATCTAATCCTAAAAAAGATGATTTTCAAGAAACACAAAATTTTCAAGAAAGCGAATCTTGAAAATCAGGAAAGTTAAATCTCGTTGATCTAACCATATGCTTCAAGAGTTTTTGACTTCCTTTCTAAGCATTGCAAGACCCATATATGTATGGGTGACTTGCTACTAATTAAAAACCTGTCCAACTGATATACTTATATGAATGTGATGTGTCCTCTAGATGTACCCATCTGTGAACTACTTGCTAAGAACCTCTCCAATCCTTAACCCTTTAGCAATAAAAGACTTGTGACCATGTGCCAAGTTTGATTAACACTCACAAATCGATAATGCTAAATGATGGACCAACTGACCAATGCATTTTGTAATGTATTTATGAACCATCCGACTGAATGTAATATGAATTTTGAAGAAATTCATTTTGGGTGTTAACCTGCACAACTCTGAGATCTCCTAGAGGTGGGATGTTTGTGGGTCATGTGGGAGGATGTCTGCTATCTTATTGTATGCCACCAACAAGCTTTGGAAGTGAGGACTCTAACTTGCATTTACTGCCTCTAGCACTTGATATTGGTTGAAAGAAAAAAGTGACAATCCCAACGATACTAGGTCTAGAAAGGCCACCCAAAGTCTCGCGTCTATAGATCATTGCCTCTCGGATGTATAAGGCTAAGCATCTTTAGTTGGGGTAGTGAAAAATCGTTGCAAGTGAACCCCCCAACTCTTGGAACAAGTAGTGGAACCTCCCCTAATCTTGTAGTATACGGGACATTTGAAAACAAGTTGTTCCTCAGACTCTATCTCCTAGAGATGGCAAAGTGTGATGTCCCGTCCCCAAGAGTAGACCAGGAGGGAGTGACTTAGTAGTCTATATGTTCCCGTAGACTATAGTCAGGCACAAACAGGGAACAAGATGGAGAAATAAGGAGGAATTAACGGCTAAACAATGAATTAAGCCAAAATACTTAGGAAAAATCACTTAAGCCTAAGTCAACGGAGAATTAGAATGAAAAGGTGTTAAGGGGGGACTTAATTGACAAATAATTCACTTTAGGAGGAAAGGCACCTAGGTTAAGTGAGGTCAACGAAGAATTAGATCGGGAAAGATATAAAGGGAGGAATTTGACCTAATTCGTCATTATGCATTGTTATGATTTGATGTTGAGAGTTCCGAGAGGAGGAGGAGAGCCGACCTTACTGTTTTGTGGATTTCTGGAGGAAACCACCACCATTGATCGGTTTCGGTGTTGAGAGACACACCCTAGCCAATCGGAGATACCATCCAGGTATTTCACCGTTCATTTCAGGAGTATTCTTTGTGGAGGGTGCAACTCAGCCAAGGAGGGCGCAAGCCATTTTGAGGATTCGGAGATCTGTAATAGACCCGTGTCTCGATTGCAGATTCGTTCCGACCCAGTAGAGATCCAGCTAGGGCGCTTCCATTGAGCCATCTACCATCAGATTCCGACGGTGGAATCTTGCAGATCGATCCATCCAGCCATTCAGGGCGCAGTTACCTCGGACAGACATTTGGCATTGCATGCAGGTGTTCCAGAGAAGATCAGGACAAACCCTTCCGACCCATTTCATCATTTGATGAGATGATCGTTTCGAGCCATATAGCAGCCGATTCCAACGGTGGAATCTTTTGGGGCGCATTCAGTGTCCCAGGAGGGGCGCAAACCCCCCAGGGGTCTAGATCCAGTGCCGTAGAGGTCCGATCTGAGTTCCGACAGACATTCATTCCAGTATAGAGACCAAGGCGCACCTATTGGAGCAGTTTCGAGCACATTCCAACGGTGGATTCTTTAGATCGAGTTTTCCAGCTGGTAGCCGTTACCGTATTTCTCTGGGATCGCCCATTTTTGCCTATCTATTCGTGCATGCAGCAGATCTGTTGTCTTCTTACGATCACAGGTATTTTTTGTTATTCGATTGTATTCCAGTACAGATCCAGGAGATTTGACTGACGTCTAGACTCTATATTTTCAGTAGGCTATTTGTATTTCCATGCATGAACCATTATTATTCATGATATTGAGCAGTTGACATTCTATACTCTT
>ML844796.1:20695-37342 GCA_009831015.1 Picea engelmannii | reverse complement strand
GGTGTCCTATTGGGCTAACCTCTCTTAAGTTTGGGGTGTTTCCCAGGTGGGATCTAGTCCAAGTCATGTAAGTGTATAAGGTGACATGGGGTAAATATTTGGGCATGGGGTGCATGTGATAACAGGGAAATGTAGAGTCTTACCTATGGGTGCCTTTATGGAGGGCGAGTTGCACCTTGTCATGAATGCAATTGTTTCCTAGCCCATTCATTGCCTTTTACTCTTAGCTTATTTCTTTTGATCTTTTTCTCTTGTGCTTCAAGGAAATAGTTGAAGGCCATTGTCCTGGCTTGATGACCAGAGGTGACAACGTTAACCACAAACATTTCACGGAAATGAGAAGGTTGGCTCGTGATGAGACCCCCTTTCTCTTGGTTATGCCACCAAGAGCCACTACCCTGGTTTGATGACCATATAGGTGGTAGTGTCATACCGCTACATGCCCATGGCCATAATAGGTCGACTCGAGATGAGACCTCCTATCCATCAACTAGTACCTTGAGTGTATGTTATCTTGTGGGTCCCCTTTGCTTACTGAGAAGTTTTTCACTGCTTTCTCGGGGATCCCTGGGCGAAGCATCTCGAAGGTTTCAAAATTGGCTTTTAACTCCTGCCAATTACTTTTACCCTCTGGGCCTTTAGCCCCTTCTTCCCATAAGGTAAGGTACAACCCTTCCTAGCGTAGCCAATCCCAATGCCCAAACAAAGATAGGGGAGATGGAAGGAATAAAGATGGAAAATGGTAAGTATGGAGGGAACGGACGATGACTTTTCACAGATCCACCCAGTGGCAACCCATCCTAAAGGGAAATCAACTTACTAGGGCACCATGTCACCCTTCCAGGTATGAACAAGGCAAAGAGCATAATTTCCAAGCAAACGTCATGAAATGAAGAAGGATTAAATACAACATATTCAAGTGCTTCAAAAATCAAAGTGATACATACCATGATACCTGGACTCATTACGTCATGGAGCAGGACTCACCGCTACTTCAGGACCAGGCTGGTGTGATGGATACCATTGTTGGTGATACGTGGATTGCACTGAAGAAAAGAGGGGCCCTCCAAGGCCATGCTCAAGTCGTCTAGCTCTCAGTACTCCATGTCTAGGACTTGTGGGCCTCGAGACGTGATCTCCTTAGTTATCCCTAGGCTAGGGGATAACAAGTTTTATGCTTGTTGTGCCTGATTTCTTCACAAGGTCTAATGATCGACTTGGAAAGAGGAAGTTGATCTTCATCTGTATTCATATCTGAAGTTGGCTCATTGACTAGTTGTTGTGTTGGTTGTTGGTCTGAATTAGCCTCATCATCTTCATCATCTTCGAACATAGGGTTCTAAACAAGGATATGTTCAGAATGTTGTCGAAGATTCTATCTTTCAAGTGCATCGTGAAGAAGACAAGTCTGAATTTGCAGCAGTGCTACTTTGGCTTGCAAAACTTGCAAGCAAGTTACAACAGACTGCAAAGTGGTTTGTCAAGTCACTGTAGTGTCCACGAAAGAGAGGATTAGATTGTTCAGTAACTCTAATAGTTCTTCAAATCGAGCCATTTAAAGACAAAATTAGAGTCAGAGGTTTCTTGCAACTCCACCCAGACTTTTACAATGCAAACTCAACAAATGAAGGGTGTCAGTTGCTACAGAAAATGCACCCGTTTACAGAGAAAGATGCAAGTAAACTTACAAAGAAAAACTATTTGCAAGTATACCTTGATTCTGGTGAATGATCGATGGGAATGGAGACATACACATAGATGAGGTAGGTAATATGGCCAACTCGTCAAAAAACAACCTAGGGTTGATGTTGTTGCACTTTTCGAGGGTAAGGTAGCATTCATCACCAAATGTACATAGAATAGTGCAGACATAATGACCTGTTCAAAAATGGGAATGGGAACGAGACCTTCACTGTTACAAACACTACCTAATCATGACAACGGTTTGTTTTTAGTCCATAATTGCAATGATCGAAAGAATGCGATCAGATATTGAGCTTGCTTGTCAAGCGATGAAACCCTAGGAATCACAACGAAGAGAGAAACGACGGCTACAACAATGCCATTGCCATCGGAAAAAAAACTCCAATTATCCAAACCCTAATTAGTCTACTCAGTTGAAGGATGAATGATCAAATGGATAATTCACAAACATACGTCGAAAGTTTGAAAGCAGCGCCAGAATGGATTGTGGTCGCTGAGGAATCCACACGGGGTTTTTGGAGTAATACTTGTACAAAGATGAGAATGCAAATGGTAGAGTAAGATTTTCTTAGAGGGAATAATAATTGAAGGCGTAGATGGCAGACATCAGATAATTGTTTCTGGCAGAGGAATATCCAACTTGACGGAATAAACAGAACTACGGGCACATGGAAAGACTTGCAAACTGAAGGAAAACGCCAAGGGAATAAACCAAATAAACCAAATTGACATTGGCTATGGAAAAACCAGCATAAGATAATGCAGGCCTTAAGAACTATAGGTTGTGATACCATTGTTGGAACGCAAGATAAAGATAAGCATTAGTGCGCATTATTCATCAATATGATACACATATTAATACAATGATGTTTGATGCTTGGATATCCCAAGACGTCTCATGGAATCCCAATGACGGTTCAAGTCTAGTGACCTTTCATATTCCTCCTCCAAGTAACCCTTAACGGATTACATTTCCAACGACATGTTTCAGCTATCCAACCCAAACAAGGTGCTTATTGGCAAAACTAAAGAAATCCGATCACATAGCCTTCACTTCAAGCTTGTCCTATCTTGAAATAGGCAACAATGGAGAGATTGCATTGGTAATTGGCCAAACTCCACATGTTACAACCCTTCAACTATTGTTGTTCATAATATGCATAAAAGTTCTTATACGAAATAGAGACAAATATGTTTATAAAATATAATAATATACTAGATAATTGATAAGATGATCTCAACGAGGATAGCCCCAAGTATAAAAATACTCAAAGGAGTATCTCTATGAATATTCATGCCTTTTGACTATTTAGGCACTTTACATCTTATTTAATATAGGGCTATTACTATTTACTCTATTTATATATTTCTTTATTATTTTATTATATGATTTATATCCATGATATTGCCTCCCTCTTCAAAAACACTTTGTCCTCAAAGAATTAATAAAGAATTACTTCCAGTAATTATGTAGTGTTCACCCATTGAAACCCAGGAACCAAAAGAGCACATGGAACTACCCTATAACCACTAAAGCCACACTAAGATCGAGATAAAGAACGTATGGAATCACAACAGAACCGTTCAATATATATATATATATATATATATATATATATATTCATTCAAGTGGAACCAACAAAACTATGGTTCTTTAGTCCAATAGGTTGGTTTCTCTAGTATCAAAAATTCTTGTTCATGCTCGTGTACTCATACATTGTTATACAAAAAGGGCATATAGCCTAAAAGGTTAGACTAGCATTCCACTGTGGAATTCCATGAAAGTGACCATTTGTGGAGTTCACACCTCATGACTCTATGAATTATAGCCTCCATGAATTTTGGCCTCCAAGAAATCCAGCCTCCACCAATTTCAACCTTCATGAAATTCAACCTCCACAAATTTTGGCCTCCATGAATTCCAACGACGATTTTGCAGTGGATCTATCACAACGAAAATGGCCTAGAATTGGTTGTGATGACAATGCAATAAGCATAAAAGTGTTTATATGAAATAGAGACAAAGATGTCTATAAAATATAATAATATATTTGATAAATGATAAGGATGATAAGATGATTACAATTAGGATAGTCCCAAGTATAAATATACTCTGAGTATCTCTATGAAGAGTCGTGCCTTTTGACTAAATAGGCGACTTTAGATCATATTTAATATAGGGTTATTAGTATTTATTATTATTCTATTTAGATATTTCTTTATTATTTTATTATATGATTTATATCCATTACATTGTTTGATGATCCAACCAACGCCAATAACAATAAATATGAATATAAAATAGATCCTAAATGCTAATACTTCTACTTTGTTTCACACGATAGCCAAAATATGGAAAGCAGTGGTTGAGCCTAAATAGACCAGCTTTATCTATTCCTTGATTTTACAAGGCCTTGCATTGGTACACAGCCTAGACAATATAGGTATGGCCACCACCCAGTATGTCCTTTCTAAGCCACAGAGAAATACTTTGCATAATCACTTTGGCATTGCCCAAGGGCCAGAACCAGACTGTGTTAGGTGGGTAACTTTTGTACTCCCAAATGAATTGTATTTCAATGAACAAATTACGACTTCTTGCTTTTGTGTTCTAACTAAGTAGGTTTAGAATTTTATACTTTTGCATTTCACTCAATTTCATTCTATATCTCACAAACTGTTTTCCTTGTGTCCACATATTTCCCCTAATTTCTTTTTTTCTCCCATTTCTAGCTGAATTTTCTGGGCATTTCATGTTTCTAATTATAAATTAATCCTTTGTTTAATTGTACCAGTTTCTTGATTGCAACAAAGTGTAGGAAGGTAGACCCACAACTCAAATTCCATAAGTGGAACTTAATGCTAATTAAATTTGTAAGCAAATGGGAACTACAGAAGAAAAGGTCTCAATATTTGATGTCTTGTAAATCAAGCATTTGAACTACATACACTGCAAAAACGTACCTCTATTTTCCCTTGCTTCTCAAATGCTTCAATAACAATCGAAAGAGGTGTACCCTCAGGCAAGCCACCAACTGTCAAGACCCTGGAATATAAGAGGTATTTCACTTAGAAATAAGAATAGGCTGTAACCAATAGCCACAAACTTAAGCAGATTGAACAGAGCAAATTTTACAAATATGAATTTTGGATATCAGCAACAAGAATTCCATGCAATGAAGAATCTACAGCACGAGCACACACGCACACAAATGCATGCACCAAGCAAATTTTATAAATATGATTTTGAAGTTGTCTAAATATTCTACAATTTGAACCCATATATGACCAAAATGGTGAAATCGCGACCAAAAAAGGCCAATATACAACCAAATCAGTCCAAATCATAGAACATTTAGACAATTCCTATGCTTTTTGGATATCAGAAACAAGAATTCCACCAAAATGAATAATCTACAGCACATGCGCACATAAATGTATGCACACACCTGCTCCGCTGTACAGGTCCCCCAAGCTGAATCATATTTGCAGTACTAGGTACAGCTTCCTGACTTTTGTTTGTAGCCTGCGACATGCTTGAAACCACAGAATTCCCATAATCTTCAGCACTTGTTTTCTGACCATCAGATAGTTGTCGAGCATCACTAGTGTTTTCAACACTTGTGGTGTTCTTTATCTTCATTGGATTCCATTTCATCCTTTTGCCTTGAACAATTTTATCTGCTTTGTTTACATCAACTGGCATTTTTTGTCCAACACCCACCATCAGTCCTACCCTAAACTGACCTACTTGAGATTTTTTAACTTCGTCAAGTTCTAACTGCCGCCCTCGCCCCCTTCCCCTGCTTATTGCCTGTATATCGATAGGACTTGATGGCCAAGTAGCTGGCCTGCCAAATCCATTCCTGGGGAATGAACATCCTCTGCCTCCAATATTTGAACAGGAACCTCTGCCTAAACTTCTACCTGCTCCAGAAATAGACCTCTGGCCCCGACCTGTATTATCAAGGGCACTAATGCAATTTACTGGAGGGACCATATTGGGCCCATGGGGTTGTATGTGCATCATACCTCTCGGTCCAGGGCCAAAATAATCTACATCAGCAAAGAGCTGAGCAGGAGGGACATCGATATTGAAGGGAGGATGCCTTGGCCCAGGCATGCCCAGCTGTATCGGATGGTTAGACATCATTATCTGCTCTTGCAACACGGCATCCTGGAATTGGATCTGAAAGGATCATAAGCAAAAATAATTGTAAAAGTTTAAAAGAACTATTGCAAAGTTTATCTTAACAGTAGAGATTAGAAATCTGATGTGAATGAATTCTCAAACTTGGACTTACAGATGCAGACATCCCTAGAGGACCACCAAAATGATGAAGAGGACCACCCAAACCCCTAGGCATCAAAGGTCTTGTTGGACCAATGAAACAAGGAGCCAGATTTGCATGTGGCAGCCCAAACATATGCATGTTAGGACCTCGACAACCTGCAGGCCAAGAAGCATTTGTCTTTTCCCAACTTAAATTTGAACTTTGTGTCTGTTTTTCCTACCAAAAGAACCTACAGTGAGGAAAAAATACAAGCAAGTTCTTTATTAATGCAAATTAGTCAACAGACAACTTACCAGCAGGTTTGCCCTTTGCAAAGCTGCCAGAGTAATCCAATTGTCTAGCAACAGAACACAAAAAATTTGATAAGCTTGTGTTGATCTCACAAACATTTAGAGCTCACTAATTAGAAATAAGTGTCAAATATATAAATATATATGCAATCCATCGTTACAAGATATTATGCATGCAAATTCAGCAAAAATTGGCCTAACCATGTTCTCACTTCTCGCTAATATTATAACTAGCATAACCCATAATCTTTGATCGACATCTTATGATGCAATTTAAGAATAAGAGATAGAGACAATGTGATGTCTATGATTTCAACAAGCTGAGAGAAATTTGCAGAGGCTCAAACAGCAAAAGATTACCTCCCCCTTGCACGATTCTGTCTCGCTGTTCTTATAGTCAACCATGCTTCTTTTGATTCCTTTCCTTTTACAACTGTTTTCCATTCAGAAGCATACTCGAAGTTCCTCTTTTTCCTTTCTTTTCCAATGCATTCTTCACTGGCTCGGGAAACCTCCATATTTCCCAGTGCTTCATAGTTAAAAGCCTCAGGCTGTGTTACCATTACCAAACCCATTTATAAGTTTTGAATCTCATTTAAAAGTTATTCTTAAGCCCCAGCATGTTGCAGACAAATGCTTTCCCTTCAACCAAACCCAAAAGAAAACTTGAGACTTGACCATCTCATGATTTAATAAGGAGAAACACATAGTTAGGTTATGACGTATAAAACATCAAAGTATGGTTACCCAGATACTATGAGGCATTGCAAAACCTTCCTGCACAGCATCTGACACTTGACAACAAGCATTGCACTTGAACACTGTGTCTCATTTCACGAGAGATGAACTTGCAAGTATAAACCCTAGCCTAGAGCATAGAACAATATCCTATAAAAGAAAATCAAGGCTTGGCTCCAAACATTCAAAAGAGAACGAGTGCAAAGGAGGAAAAAGCAAGGCAGGCAACATACCGGATGTCAAATATCATGTACATGAAAGCTGGACTCTAAAATGAATCTTGACTCTTGATAACAAGTTTAAGTTTTAGACTAACAGTAACAATGTTGGGCAAAATGCCTGAACATTTTAACTTTTCTCCATCTGCAATTGTCAACTAATAGAATTGACACTAGCACCCAAGCAGTAATTAAACAACATGGAAACACTGTATGCCTCATACGATAATCTCTTGCATGAACTTAGAAGTCCTTGAAGCTTCTTGAAAAAAAGTAAAAACTCCAATATGCTTGTCCTGAAGGCTGACAATGATACCTCTGTCCGGTATTTCCTTTCAATACAGCTCAAGAACACATTCCCACATTTGTTTCTCATTTGATGAATCCTCTGATATATCAAAGCTCAATATTATGCCCACAACACCATCATTGATATCTGTACTGAAACCAGAAGTTTACTCAAGAAGCTTCTAGCTCAAGTCCTGAAGGGGAGGCCAGGACATATGACACTTGCAAACAGAGATTATATGCTAAACATTTGGTCACATAAAGCATCATAAACTCTTTTTTTCTTCAACATCGGACTTTGCAGTAGAATGTCGCTCATTGAGAACTGAAAGTTCATAACACCCCAAGACTACAAATCAGTGAACTCTCACCCAACCCAACAAGATGAGAAAAAGTCACATGTTATAACTGTGAAGGAAGTAGGGTGGATAATTGTTGAAAGGTCTAGCTTGCCTAACTTGATATCACCCAACTTAACAGAAGAGATATAAGAATAAACCACTGCAATAACTTCCCACACTTTTTCATATGCAAGCATTAGAAAAGGAATCAGGATTAACCCAACGGATTTCAAAGGGATTTCCAGCTATGGATGTGTCTCCAATGATCATTTTCTCCTTCTATAAGGGGATTCCAACAAAGGCCCAATCATCTCACGGAATAAAACTTTGCCTCATCAACACAAAAAAAACTTGAAAGCACTCTTGAGCCTTGAGTATGTTGAGAGCACTTAAAGGTACACTCTGGGCTCAGATATTCAAATTGTATCTCAAATGAGTGAAAATGTAAACTGCCAATACACACCATCATGACTTGAGATGAGTGTAAAGACTAAGATTACATTAAATAGGAGATAGGACACTCAAATATATGGAACATTGGGAACTACTTCCTTGCCATTTTTCTATCTATTATTGTACCACTGGCCCACATACTTTCTCTGATCGCTCTCTAGCTTTCCCCTTGAGCAATTAATACTTCTAAGGAAATGCAAAATCCAGACATGACACTGAGAATCAGATATAACTGCAAAAAGTTTGAAAAGCACTTCAAAGAAGTGGTAGTCTAAACTTTGAGAAGGTGACCATAAATTATTACCAGGGAGCCACTGACTTACAAGCAGAATGGAGCATAAAGCATTCAGCGGTGAACAAGGCTGTACTATAATGGAAATAGAACATAATCACCTTTCTCTTTCCAAGCTACAATAAGTGATTCTCCTTTGAAAACAAGATGAGACGAAATGCACACAAATGTGGAACTCAGACTGCAGCCAGACTTGGGAGGAAGGACCTTAGGATACAGAAATGTGTGGTTAGTTTAGACCGACAAGAATTGCTAGGGACATACAACTGGCAATAAAGAAAGTAGAGTGTAAAGGAATACTGGAGAACAGGAACATGGGATCACCATGGCTGCGTCGTCAAGCTCGCCATCCTCAAGATCTGCTCTCAAACGTTTTTTAGCCCCAACTTGACATCCTTTATAGTCCAAAATATTAGTGTCAAAACTAGAAGCAGTTCGCGAAACAGTAAAATCTTCCTTTTCATATTTTCCCTCTTCAATATCCCCACTTTCTGCAACATCTTGTGTATGATAATCATCTAGATGCTTTGGTTGGGCATCCCCCACTTCAAATTCCAGTCCCTCAATGGTGTAACCGACAGCTGAGTTTATCTGATCTCCAGGAAATGTAAGAGAGGCAATCTTTCTTTTGGACTGCTCACTGTGCTCAGTCTGCTCTAGTAAAATATCTTCTGATTTTGTGGATGACGATGGACCCCCCACCTCCTCTTCATAACCAATTTCATCATAGTATCCAACACTGTAATCAGATCCCTCAAAATCTACTAGTTCCTCCTCCCTAAATTCAAGTTCCCCTTCATCCTGTTCTTCCATTCTGCTTGCTAAATCAGACTTTATACAGATCGGCCGTTAAAGCAGGAGCCTAACTATTCTGAAACTGACTATTCAAACAGAACGTTGAATTTGTAGAGTGCACTTGACTTGCTGAAACAAAACATTCAAATGTCTCTTATCAAACATTAAAAATTCCTGTACAAAGAAAATTGTCAAAAAAAATGGACATGAATATAAGATAAAAGTATACAGTCCATGACAAAAGAACAGTCCATGACAAAAGAATTACCTTTGACAAAACTGTAGTTGCACTGAATAGAATTACTTTAATTTGAAGAATAATACATAACAGTGAGATTCGATCTTTGCCATTGCACATTTTCTCCAGCAAATACCTATCTATAACGCAACAAGAACTGATAACATATTCCAATGTTAAAACTCCTTTGCATTCAAGTTTCTCACTGCATGCCAATTCTGAAAATATCCATCACATATCAGCTAGTAATTAACGACATTTGATGTTAAAAGTATTACCTGAGAAAAAACAGTGGTGCTATGCCATCGTCATCCTGATGCAATGGAAAAAACCCAAAGGAAATCATCCAAATCATACCAACTTCATCAGTAACTTGTAAAGCCTGTAGTCAGCAGGGTTGTATGAACAGTGAAAACATCACACAGTCAGTCATGAAAACATCACACAGTCAGTCATGAATTCAAGCTTCTTGTTTATTATGGATATTTAAACTATAAAGAAAATGTTGGTTATATATAAATGCAAGGATCATGAAATTTTTACAACAGAAAGGAGAGAAACTGTTATCATTACATAGAATCAAATGCAGTCATCAAGACAGGTAAAAACCAGCATATGCTGCATAGAGATCTCCACAATAGACCTACCTACCAGCATCAAAAATAGAATACAATAAAACGAGGGCCCACAGGTCTCGAGAGAAATATTGCAAGAGAAGCCTCCTCTGCATATAATACCAACATAGGAGCATCCTTTGAACTTTGTATGTTTTGGAAATCTTGACTCAAAACTTCATCTTGGAGAGACAATATGTGGAAATGGATGGCAGGTATTTTTAAACTATGCTACTTCCCTTTATGACTTACCAGCCCAATCCCCTACCTTTGTCCATTCCCCTTACCCCTTGCCACCTATTTTCCTCAGACATTGAAAGAGGTATCTGAGTTTTGAGGTCAAGTAGTGTTAACCCCTGGATTTTCACCCTTGAAAATCCTGAGGGTTAAGAGCCAGCATAGTCCATTTTGGCTGGCATTCAGAGATTTTCCCAGGTTGAGCACTTGTGAGTCAGAGGTTGGTTCCCATCAGAGACAGGTAGAGGATTGGTTTGTGGTTGTTTTTGCTTCAGAGATAGAGCTAGCACAGTATCACATGGATTGGAGAGAGATTGCAATTTTTAGCAGGTGCCCTACTTTTTAGTAGAGTGACCAAAGACTCATATGACAGTTTTGAGCATCCAGTATTGGTCCTTGCATGATTCTGAGCCCGGTGACACTTTTTCCAGGGATCATGAAGGTACTTTCTATTTTTAGCAGGATGAGCTCCGAGCCTCAGATCAAGATTCTGCAATGTTCCACGGGGACGCATCCCCTAGGGTGGGGTGTGTGCCCCCCAAGTTTCCCACGCACTCGGGACGGGGGGGCTTCCTGGGGAAACGTTTCCCCATGTCCCCTTTTTGGGGAAACGCGGGGAGACGCAGAGGGGTGCGTTTCACTAGTGTGAGGGGTGTGTTTCCCCAAAAGGGGTGCTTCTGGGCGTCCCCCCCTCAAAAAGGGTGCTTCTGGATGCATCCCCTCCAAAGGGGGACTCCTAGGCGTCCCCCCTAAATTTTTGGCTAATAATACTTAAAATAAAAACAAACAAAACAAAAATTAAAAAACCAAAAACAATTTTATTAAAATGTTAAAAACCTACCTCACATAGTGACATTATGATTGATGGTCTTGATGACTTCATGCAGATGGATGTAGAGGACCAGTCAATGAGATTGACTCCTTGATGCTCATTTTATTTTCAATGTTCATTGCCCAATTTTAATTTTCAATTGTAACTTTTAAGTCTTCACTCTAGATATTGATGACCTCATATTGAGTCTTTGACTCGTCACTCTTTACTATTTTTGAGTTTGAGTAATTTCAATTTACTATTTCAAACTTCCGTATCTATTATTATTCTTAATTCTAATTTAGTAATTAGATTCTAGAATGATGAGTTTAAATCAATGTATACATTGTTTTACTATATCTGTTTCATTTATGATTTATGAATCAATGTATTTCATTACTGAATTATAATCAAAATCATGTGTATTATTTATATTGAATTTCGTACTAGTTTCTTGTTTAATATTTACATTGCACAATGACGAATTTACATGGGACGAATTGTTATTGTTGGGATTTTATCATTAATATTTATATTTTTTTATAATTTTAGAGATGGGGACCCCGACGTCTCCCCGTCCCCCATGAATTTCCCCAAAATTTGGGGGGCGCTCCCACATGTCCCCCCCCTCTGTGTCTCCCCGCTCCCGCGCACCCCTGTCCCAGAGTCTTGGTGGAACATTGAGATTCTAAGCATGCAATGTTGATCCTTGAGACATTATGAGTCTATTGGACCTTTTCCGGGATGACTTATCAGCATTTTCTATTTTTAGCAGGTAGAGCAAGGCTCACATGTCAATTCTAATAGCATATTTGGAAACCTCACGGAAAATCAAATATGATGAGTATGATATCATTGACATGCGATGAGATTCAATTTTTATCAGTGTCTATTTTTACACATTTGACACATGGCAGTGGTCTCCTAGTCATCCTGGACATATTTGGCAGTTTCCTATTTTTTAGGGTCGGACCCCTATTTTTAGCAGTTTCTATTTATAGGAATGGTGGTCGCCTCCAAAGGTGACAAGTGGCAATGTGAGATTTCGACAAATGGCAGTGATTCGATGTGACATGTGGCAGCTGGGTGGCTCAATTAATGAGGGGGCACACTTTCCAAGGATTAAAGCAAATAATTGGAATTAATAAATAAAACATGGTGTGTGGATGAGGTGGCAAGTCTTCATGGGTGTGTTTGGGCTAATTAAAGCCTAATTTACTTATTCCTCACTTTCGCTCGTCATTACTTCACTTTCCATGCATTAATTGCATTAATTTCCCTTTAACTCCTTTCATGCGCCTCATCCCTATTAATTAGGGCGCAACTCCCCCTCTTGGCTAGTGCATGCTTCCCTCATCCAATACTAGCTATGACCATGCGCTTTCGCTCCCTATTATCTCTCTCCATGTGCTAACCTTTCTTTTAAACCCTAAAGTGCATCTCTTCATCTCTAATTATCTATCTTTCTTTCCCATCTGTGCTCCTTTACTCCCTCATCTCCCCCACATGAGTGGCGCATCTCTCCTTCTTATCTCCACCTTCTCCCTCCATGCACCATTCTCCCTCTCTTATTTCCTAGCACATCTCTCCACAAGAGCGCCTCCTTCACCTCTCTTTTCCTCACACACGTATTCCTTATTCTCTCTTACTCACCCTCTAGTGCACCTCCTCCCTAAAATTTAGGGCACAAACCCTCTTTCTCCTCTTTTACTACGCCTTCCTCCCTTCCTAACTCATCTACATGTGCACATGATTGTACCTCTCCTTATGCACATGTTGACATCACTCTTACTCCCTTTCTCATGCACATACCTTCCTTCTTTATTATCATGTGCATTATTGGGATGTGTGCCCCCATTTGCCTATATATTGAGGCAGTGGCTTCATTGTTCATGGTCGGATATTTGCAGCAGCAGCATACATATTGTCTTTCTCTCTTCTCTCATTCTTCTTCTAGTCTAGCTACTCTCTCTTTGTACGAGAATAACCATTGTACCAGTTTTCTGCTTGTCTACTGTGGTGCAGTCAGCCCTCTGGCGAGCCATTAATAAAGAATTGTTATGCTTGTATCGAGCTTTCATTCTTGTCGGTATTGTGTCATCTACTTTGTTCATTGATTAGTAGCTCATAGCCTCTTGTTGTGATTAATTTCGATCTTTCAAGTGGTTTTCTTTCCTTGTTTCTATACATCTTTCTCACGCTAACAATGCAGGATCCTTCCAAGCGAATCAAAACTATCTTTTCCTAACATCTTGGGCAGGATTTTCACACTGTCCAAGACAAATTGGCTGTTTTTTGTGTGTTTTATTGCAGAAAATCAGACCCAAATCAGCAGCAAGGTACCTAGGGACTCCCCCTTGAGGTTGGCACACACCATCCCAAACAAAGAGGAGGTTTGCCTGTGAAAATTGGGGCATTCTCTCCTTGAATTAGCCACTTTTCCATTGCTGATTTACATTTATATCAGATCTGATTGGAGGATGAAAAAGTGTGTTAACAAGTAGGGAAGTTGATGGCAAGGACTTCCAGGCCAAATTCCTTTAGTATGTCTTGGTTTATCTCATATCCCACATTGGAGATATCTTCAACCAGGTAGTTATCACAAGCCCTCCCTCCCCCTCCCCCAATCACGATCACAGTGCATCATCCACCTGATTTTTAAATTTGGCAATAGATAGATCCAAACAACTACACGACCATAATGATTGGGTACACATTTGCCAAACTCTATGCCACTTTTCTGAATATGTGGGTATCAATATTTCAACAGAAAAAAATTTCAGGGTTATAGGGCAAGCAGGAATCAAGAACAACCACCATAGGCGGATCACATTTTCCCACTGGGTGCTATTATTGAGAAGGTTGGGTGGTGGTCTTCCAAACTCTTTTGTTGTTTTGTAGACTTTCAGCAGACTTTTGGCTCTGTTATAGCACAAGTTGTAGGTTGGGAAAAGCCCGACCCAACCACAAAAGCAAGTGCTAAAACTAGGGAATCCTACACCCAATGTCACCTCGATGTAGGTCTCGCACTTCAAGGGTCACTAGGTCACTCTAGGGAGGCGATCTCGGTGACCCTAGGGGGAATGAGATGTAGATGAATGGATATGGAAGTGGAACCCCTAGAAGTCAAGTCTAAGTGGAGTGAAATGTGGAAAGAGATGCCTTGTAATTCAAGTGATTGTTGCCACAAAGGTGTAGTACTTCTCCAGAAGATTGTACCTGCCCGAGACAAAAAAATCCAACTTGCAATGATATATGTTAGTGTGCATCAGCAAGTTAAGCCTGTTGTCCCTAATTTGCAGCAGTAGATGACAGTTTATATCAGAAAGTAAGACATTCAAATCAGCATGTAAAGCATAAGATCAATCATCAATATTATCAATGAATATGGCAATCAATTATGACTGAGAAATGGCACTTTGAGGCTGAAAAAAGAAAATTGTTATAACGTGTACTTTCTGCAGAAAATTGCAGCCTTATGGCTGTAGCTTTCATTCACTTTTATCAGCAAATTACACCATCAAAAGATGCCAACAATTAATCCAAAAGAAGTGCCCTAGTTAGTAGAGTTAGTGAGCAAAGTTTAAGAGTTAGTCTAGGGTTAGTTTAGGAGTTAAGAGAGAGTTAATAGCTAGGGTTATGCAGCCTTAATGGTTGTAGGTTAAAGTTTGTAACAGAAATTAAAGTAATGGGAGAGAGGGGACGCCCTAGTAGGGGAAGAGTCCTCTCAATGTGGCAAACCAACTCCAAGCAAGAGATCTTTCAAAAGACAAAAATTCACATTTTCCAAGGCAATGATTTTATATCTCCAATGCAAAAATAAATGACTAGCGCCTTAAAAAATTGGGTTAATGGAGTCAAGTAAATGAACTAGAGATGCTACTTCCTTGGGGGTGTAAATCCTCTTACTTCCCAAGGAAAGTATCTCTAGTTAGGGTTTGAGAATGGGGTGTAAATCCTCTTACTTCCTCAAACAAACCCTTGCAACATCAATGAACTTCAAGCAATAAATGATGAAGACTAGAGTGGGGGTGTAAATGCTCTTACTTCCCACTTAGCTCCTAGCACAACAATACTTGACTTATAAAAAAAATGATAGCATAAGAGTAAAAGACCATACCAAAATCAAGAAAGATGCTAAGACAATCCACCACAAAAGCTAGAAACCATTCATCCAAGGCTAGCACCTCACTTCTCCATCAACCATTCATCAAGATAGCCATAAACAAGTGCACAAGAGACAAAAGAAGCCAAGTGTAGCGAAAATTTCAGATCAAGTCTTCTCACAAGAAGGAGAGCTATATCCAAATGAGATTTATGATCTCTTATTTATACAAAATGTCACCAAGGTGACTTGTCCATATATTAAGGGGTAAACCACAAGACTAGGGGTCAACAACCCTAATCTTGTCCCCTTTAATAAAGTAATATTAAAAAACTCATTTAAAGTTTCACTTTTGCACAAATAAAACCCTAATTTTACATGGACGTCACCCCTTTAGGGGATGTTTTGCCACTTGGGACAAGTCGTTGGTGTTGGAGAAGCTATGGTAGGCCTCCAAAGGCCATATGTCAAGCATCTATGCAATCTCCTCATGGCCAAGGCCTCATCCTCCTCAAAACGTCCATGTGTCAAAGAGTGGCAACACCACCACCAAATCTTAGCCCCCAAATATGACGTCAAGCTCAAAAAGAAGATGTTTTGCCCCTCATGGGCAAATCGTTTGGCATGTGAGGGTTGGGCTAGGTCCTCCACACCATCTTCTAGGTCTTAAATATTTCATCTTTGTGATCCAACATGTGGACCCTTGGCATCCAACCTGTGGGCTTGTAGCCCCATGGAAGCCCAAGCTAGGCTTGTTCTCCCAAAATTGTCCACCAACTAGGTCTTGCAAAGACAAATGAGCACGCCCTCCAAGGATCTCAAGTCATAACATCATGATAAGTGAATCCAATCAATAAATGAGCCACCTAAGCACGTGCATCAAAGATCATTATATCAAACAATTAATTGCTCAAAGACACTATGCGACTTGTCAAGCTTGAATATGGGAGGGTTGATAAGGTGTCTTATTGGGTAGATCTTGCCCTAGGTCAAGGACAGTTTCCAAGAGATCCCTCTCTAATCCATGTAAAGTGGGTGAAGTGGTTGGGGTCAAGACTCAACGGGCATAGGGCTCATGACATACAAGGGGTCGGGTGCCTTTGTAGAGGGTGTGTGGTACCTTCGTCCGCAATGCACTTTTTCCAAGCCCATTATTTGCCATTCTTTTATTCTTTCATATTTTTTAAGGAAAGGTTGAAGGTCATTGCCCTGGCATGGTGACCAGATA
>ML844796.1:0-10792 GCA_009831015.1 Picea engelmannii | reverse complement strand
GAGGAGAGAGCAATGGTAGTCATGTTGATTTTGATGATTATGACATGGAGGACTACTTATAGTCACGACTCGAGCTATGAGATTCTTCCATCTACGGTTCTAGTATCTACCCTATTTTGTATTTTCCATTGGCATTCCCACCTGTAGTATCAATGACTTGGTATTTGATGACTTAATGAAAAAACTACAGCTTGTGGTTCTAATTTCTTATGTGTTTGTCATTTATCATCATCGATGTAGTACTAGTAAGTAGTAAGTAGTAACTAGTTGTATGATTGAATTTGTATCATGTAAATGTTCTAGTTTCTAACAAAATTTGAATCTTTATGTCTATTTCATTCTTGTATATGTAATTTGTAATTTTTAAAATATATACAATTTTTTGAGATACATATATATATAACCCATTTCCTCCATGTCCTATTTTTGGGGTCATCGTGTCTAGTGTCGGACACTTGTATTTCCATGCCCTCCACGTCTCGTTCCCTCATGTCATGTGACTTAGTTGGCCTCATTTCTTATGAGGACTTTTTCCAATTGAACATTGATATAAGGCCCGCAGTGGAGAGATTGGGGGTGGATGTTTGGTAAGAAAATCTAATAGTATGATTCCAAAACACTATACTCTCTATTACACCAAAAGCATGTTTTGTCTCTAGTTCTCAATGCCCATTAGATTTATTCCAACCCTAAGGACAAGTGGAATACCAAACTGCAGCATTTGGTCCATTTGACTCTCTTTCAAATTACAACTCTTTGCTTGGTTGGTAATATACTAAGCGTTTCCCATCAAAACCCACTTGGCGAAAAGTGGACCCATGGATGGGCTTTGTTTAGTTTGTGGCAACAGTAGACAATGAAACATATAGTTTGGTACTACAACTATTAGGGTCCTACCCTAGCCTCCCCACCTTAGGATTAGTCACTTAATGTACTAGGCCATCTTTGAATAAGGCCTATTAAGTAGTTGGTAGATAGTTACAAAATGTAAAAGGGTCATCTTTATAAAATAAGGCCCACTAGGTGGTTGGTACTTATTAATGAGGGACCACAAGTAGTCAGGGTTTGTGAGAAACTATTTATAGAGCTAGAAAGATATGTAATGTTTTTTCAAGTGTTGTTATTATATTGGATCTTTGCTCAAAGGAGGTTGCCCCTCGAAGAGGTTCATGAACATTGCTTTCTCTTTTATGGATCATCAATACAGATTATTCTACAAGTTCTATATCATTATCTCTCTTATTTACTCATTTACAGTGTATATTTCTTGAATAATTGATCAATAATCATTGTTTATGTTGGTTAAGTACATTACAAGTGGTATCGTAGCTCTTTCTTGTGCTAGCACGTAACTCGATTTTAGAAAAAAATTGGGCTAGAGACATGTTCTCCCATCTTTAAATACAAAAGAATTGTCGATCATCAAATAAAACTATAGCTGGGGAAACATACACGCATAGAATACAAGTGGAGTCACCTAGTTGGATACCCTTGTACACCTCTATTGGTACCTCAATAAGTAGTATTGCATTAGACATAATCTACCTATGAATTTGCTCTTCCACATACGTTCAAGTATATTGTAAGCCACATAGGTGCACCTGAAACTAGCCTTACATAAGTTTCTATGTTGCCATGTTTCTATAGTACACCAAGAACAACAATTGAGGAGATCACTCACACATACCAAGGAATCGGGTAGTACCACTAATGTATGGTCTATCCTCCTTGGTTGGTGCCGTGAAAGATTTGGCCAAGTACTATTGTTGAAAACCCTCAAGTAGATCATAGAGCTATAGCACTCAACACTCCCTTGTCTGTAGGACCTTACAAACCCTAGCCTTTGCAAAACAAACCATTGAAAAAACAATTTTGCTAGGGGATCGAAAATTTGTGTTCCATCATTGCAGCAATACTCCTACCGAAATAATAATAATAAATAAAAAATAAATAAAATTGGGGCTAACCCGCACCATTGTGGGAGACCTATCTTAAAAGACTCATTGCACGATGTTGATCACATTGATATGGCTCTCAAGTAATCCCTTTTTATGGACCCCACCATATGTTTGTGGACAACCTATCGCAATAGTATTCTTGCAAGTCACTAATCACACTGGTATAATTCTCAAATAACCATTTTGGTGCTCAAATAACCCTTTTGGTGGACCCCAAGGCCAATAACATCCACTAGGAACTATAGCATGGATGGCAGGATCAACAATAATGGAAACCACCATAAGGCAGATGACTACAAATGTGCACAAGCTCAGCAACCTGGACACCACAGTTTCCAACCTCGAAGCTAAAGATTAACTTTGAGTCTAACAACCTCATAATTGAGTTTCACAACCTCAAAACCCAATTGCTCGTTGTTGTTCTAAAGGCCAAAGAAATTCAACAAGATTCGCAAGTGCAACCATAAGGGGGTGACTCTTCCAATGTAGTCTACTCAATAGATATGAAATAGAAGATAAAATAGAAACCCTTAACTTCATAAATAAACCAAATCATTAACACAATAAACAACATAAGAGTGAACTCAAGAATGTAGAGAAAACCCTTGAGGTAGGGTATCACAATTAATTATTCCTTATGAAAGGAACCACTCCACAAGCCATGCTTGTTACAAGTACAATATTCTTCACAATACCCCCCATTAAATTATTTCTACTTCTTTATATCATTCTATCTAACCTCCTAGGAACTTTCTAGCAAAGGAACCCTCTACTCTGTGGAACCTTCTAGTAAGCCTTCTTACAATTATTGCTTTCACACTATGCCACAATCTATCATTATCCCCCTTAGGTACCTCCCCAGGTATCCCATAATATCCCCCCACATTTCATCCTCCTTTGCATGTTTCGTCCTTAAAACATGGGAAGAATCCATACAATATGATCGGTTAAGCAATGTAGCCAATTGGTACCACGCACAAGCATCCATCCATCCTAGTGAAATGTGAACATGGGGTCCAATTGCTTTTGTGCCACCTCGATCTGGATTCCAATTGCTCCTTGTTGTGCTACTCCGATACCTCCATGCATTTTTGTTAGTCCTCCATGTGCCTCCCAACTGGTTACTTTATGGTTCCATGTTGGTCGGTTCTAGGTTGGTCTATAACAAACTTGTTGATGCCCACACCCTTACGTTGATGACTATTGTTTCTTTGGGTGGTGTGGTGGCGATATACAACCTTAGCTCTTGGTTCTTCATGCTTAGACTCTTCAACATGGGGTACTTCTGAGTCATTCAGCGCCTTCGCTTTTTCTTCCTTTTTTTGCCCTTCCTGAGGCTTTTCTTCATATGCTTTCGTAGGCTCTTCTTCTGATTCAACCTCGGACTTTGCAATTAGTTTCCCTGCAAGGACTTCTTCAGGTGCCCCCATGGCCCTTTATTGCTTAGTAAGAGAAATATCCTACAATGCAATTTTTTTTCTTATACCAAAGCTTCTTTTGCACATTAATATTAATTGCACTAACTGGGTCTATCCAAGGATATCCCAAAACAATATACACATCATCCATATATATAGCATGAAAATATGAATGCAACACACATTTATCCATGTAAGATCAAATCTTTAAAAATTTGAACATTCTCACCCGCAACCTGTGTGCTTTGAATATGCTTTGTTGAAACTTGTAATCTTTTAGCCAAGTTAATATTGATGAAAGTACACTTGCAACTGGAGTTAATAGAAACAATGATCTTCTCTTGCTAAATACATCCATGAACATGTAATATGGAATTGCCACATGAAAATAAACCCTTGGTGCTCTCTTTATCCTTCTTCCTGGCATGAAACCATCTCTCTAAGTATAGTTTCTCATATTCTTCATTTGAAAGTGCCTTTGTCTTTTCATAGTTAAGTCCATATGATATTCTCCAAAATACTGGAAGTTTAGACCTCATCCATTCCAAGTATTCTTCAATACTAGGACCATCATCTTTTCCTTAAAAAACATCTTACTTGGAAGAAAACCTTCAACAAAACCTAAAGTTTATAAAAATAACTTACTTTTCAATTCGGCTCTTGTAAAATGATCATAATTGCGGCAATACTTCTCAAATTGGCTATTATGACCACAATTATGAAATGTCGGCCCATCTGCAACTAGTAGCACTGGTTTGACCGAAATCTACGCACTCTATCAAAAGATATTTGATCTGCAATCTACGTGGCCATCACCAAAAATACCATAAGACAATTGATTTTATATCAGCAATAACTCCACTTCCTGGAGTTTGATTTGGACGATTTTTTCTGAACTCGAGTATTTTTTCGAGAGTAACACAGATCTATATCCGATTTCTTCAGATCTTGTACATAAAGTTTTAGAAATCAATCTGAATGCCAACGTCCTCTTTTTCCCTCGAAAAATCGACAAAAAGAAGAAAAAAAATCTTCACTTTTTTGGCCCAAGAAAGAGCTCTGATATCAATTATAATGTACTCAATAGATATGAAAATAGAAAATAAAGGAGAAACCCTTAACTTCGTAAATAAACCAAATCATTCACACCATAAGCAACAAAAGAGTGAACTCGGGAATGTACGAGAAAACCCTTGAGGCAGGATAACACCATTAATTATTCCTTATGGAAGGAACCACTCCACAAGCCATGCTTGTTACAATTACAATATTCTTCACAATACCCCCCATTACATTGCTTCTACTTTTTTATAGAATTCTATCTAACCTCCTAGGAACTTTCTAGTGAAGGAACCTTCTAGTAAGCCTTCTTGCAATTATTTCTTTCACACTAAGCCTCCTATCTATCATTACCCTTGGGCACCTCCCTAGGTACCCCATATTAGCCCCCCTAGGTACACTACATCCAATGGGTGAGGATTTCATCTAGGGTCACAGTTTCAAGATAATCAACACAATCTGTGGCACAGATTTCCCAAAGTAGACCTAAACAAGTTTGATGGTTCAAACCCACCCAATTGGGCTACCCAAATGGAACACTATTTCTTTCTCAAAGGAATCACTAATGACCTGACAAAACTTGGAGTGGGTGTGTTATACTTGGATCAAGAGCATTGGAAATGGTGGCAATGGCATAAGAAGTCCTAATGGGAGTACACTAACTAGAGTCGGTTTATGAAGGCCAACTATGCTCACATCGAAACAAATACGCATTATTTGGGATGGTTAATCAAGTTTCGCCAAATTAGTACAATTGAAGACTTTTTAACAAACTTTAAGCAAATGGCAATCCACACATAGGACATGACCGATTCCTTTTTCAATGAATGTTTATTAGTGGTCTAAAAGAAGAGATTCAAGCATAGACCTTGATGGTTCACCCCGCTACTTGGTTGGAGGCCTCCAGAAAAGCTAGAGAAATGCAAACAGTGGCCAATGCACTGACCAAAAGAACCTCTTTTATTCCTCAGCCATGCCTCCCTCTAGCACCCACCACCACTACCTCCCCCCCTTAGCCCTTGTGGTTCCACAAGTTGACCTAGGAAGAAGCAAGAAAACACCAACATCTCAAACTTTGCTATAATTGTGATGAGAGGTATTTCAAAGCGCATAAATGTACAGAACAAGATTATTTCAAATCGATGTGTCCCAATTTAACCACCTTGAGGAAATTTTCAAGGATGCCACTTTGACAGTGGAATTAGTGAACCTTACACCTCCTCCTTAGGAAGAACCCACCCTAGCGCCTCTTCATGAGGAACCTCACATTTCCCTCCATGCTTTATTAGGGATTTCAGCTCCCTAGACCTTGAAGTTGATTATCAAGCATCGAAAGGTGATTGTCTTAATTGACAGTGGCAGCGCCTACAATTTTATTCATTGACAGCTCACAAAAGAAACCCATTGTTATGTCCACGCAGTGCACCAATTTCAAATTATCATAGCCCATGGCAATATGATGAAATGTGGTAGTAAATGTGAGAATGCAAAACTTCAAATGGAGGAATATCAGTTCAAATCCCACATGTTCGCTATTGAAATGGGCGGTTGTGATGTAGTGCTTGGAGTAGAATAGTTACAAGCATTAGGTCCAATTACCATGGATTTCAAGGAATTGTACATGAGCTTCACTAAGGAGGGTCATCAAGATACCCTCAAGGGGCTTAAATCTGGCTCTTTAGAAATTCTTAGCTCTCATTGCATGGAAAAGCTATTAAAGAAAGAACATTGCCCAATTCAAGGCCATTCAAGTTTTAGACACCCCCCCATGGGCAACTCACCCGCATTTATAGTTGATCCTAACTAAGCATCAACAAGTATCTGAAACACCTCATGGATTACCCCACTCGCACGATGAGCATGATCTATTAGATTTTCTTAAATTTTCAATAGCAATAGATTTACCAGAGTATTTTGATCTCCATTTAACATTCAACAACCATATACTGAAAATATAAGCAGGATCTAGAAGCAGATAGACAAGCACAAGAAGACACAAAGATTTATCCTGTGAAAACCCCAAACTCGGGGAAAAACCCAACCAACTTTTCTTAGAGAGAATATTTCTAGTAACACAATACAACCATGAACAAGCTCTATTCACAAGAGCAAAACCAGCAATGAAGAAACCCTAATAACAAGTACTTATCTCTTCTTCTTGTCAAACCCTAGCAAGGGTAGACAACTGAGCAAAACCCTGAAATTTGATGTGTAGCAACCTTAGCGAGAGTGTTAGAGTACTCTGCCTCTTCCAACAAACTTCCCAAGATAGGAACCCTAGAAACTGCAGTAGTTGCGTCTTCTTCCTTGCCTCAAACTTGCGCCTCCTTTTCTTGAGTGAGAGAGTTGTGTGTGTGTATCGAATGGCAAGGCGTCTCCCGTTATTTATAGTCTTCAAGTCACTTTACTGGGGCCGATTTCTCTTCCTAGAAATTCTATTTTCACTTTATTATTTTCCTGTGGGTCCGACTTCTCTTCCTAGAAATTCTATTTTCACTTTATTATTTTCCTGTGGGGACGAATTCTCTTTTGGGGTATTCTTCAACTGTTCAATGGTCTTCCTTTGACTTCTTGGAATCTTCCTCTCTAAGAAAAGTTGTCAAGAGGGAATACCTCCCGCTGCTACAAAACATCAACATGATCATGGTATTCCACTAATTCCAGACAATCAACCACCCAATATGTGTCCTTATAGGCACCTTTTTGCACAAAAATATGAAATTGGAAAGATTATTCAAGAATTGTTGGAGGTCAATGTCATTCATTCCACTACTAGCCTTTACTCTTCCCCCATAGTCATGGTATTAAATAAAGAAGGCAGGTCATTCATTTTTCCTGACTTATGTACTCTCAATAAGTTGACCATCAAATACAAATTTCCCATCCCAATTATTGATGATTTAATGGATGAGCTTCATGGTGCACTAAATTGGGCCTTAGCTCAGGCTACCATCTAATCCATATGAAGGAGGTGGATATTCCTACTACGGATTTCCGCACAAATGAAGGACATTATAAGTTTTTACCAATGCCTTTTGGTCTTTGCAATGCCCCATGCACCTTTCAAAGCCTCATGGACAAACTTTTTTGGCCCGCCCTTAGCAATTTTGTGTTGGTATTCTTTGTTGATGTCTTAATTTATAGAAAAACATGGGAAGCACATGTGGAGCAAGTTGATAAAGCCCTCCAACTACCTGAGACAACCAGTTGTTCCTCAAACATTCCAAATGTGATTTTGGCACTTTTGAGATGAAATACTTGGGCTACGTTGTCAGTGGAGATAGGGTGTGAGTGGATCCCAAGAAAATTAAGGTTATGCAAGATTGGCCATGCCCTAGGACTTTGAAAAGCTTACGTGGTTTCTTAGGGCTCATGGGCTACTATAGGAAGTTTGTGAAGAATTATGGGCGAATCATAGCCCCATTAATCGCCTACTCAAAAAGAATGCCTTTGTATGGAATAATGCCACAAAGTAGGCCTTCTCGGCTTTAAAGGAAGCCATGTGTACTACACTCGTCTTAGCAATGCCTAATTTCAATAAGACTTTTGTCTTAGAATGCGACGCATCAGACAAAGGTCTTGGCGTAGTGTTGATGCAAGAGGGGCACCCATTGGCATTCACCAGTAAACAATTTTGTGGCAAAATTTTGGGTCAGTCAACCTATGAGAAAGGCTCAATGGCCATCCTTCATGCCATCAACACTTGGCACCAGTGTCTCATTCGATGGCACTTACAGATCAAGACATCCCATCATAGCAATTTCACAACAATTTCCAAACCTCCAACCTTGAGGACTATGCTACTTTTGAAGGGGAAGAGCATGTTACAATCCTACACTAACCTCCCTACTTCAAGGTTAGTCATTTAACGTATGATGCCATCTTCTTTGAATAAGGGCCATTAGGTAGTTTGTGAATAGTCATTCAATGTAAAAGGGTCATCTTTATTAAATAAGGCCCACTAGGTGGTTGGTAGTCATTAATGAGGGACCACAAGTAGTTATGGTTTTGCTAGTGAGAAACTATTAATAAATCTAGGAGGCTATGTATTGTTTTGTCAATTGTTTTTATTATATTGAAGCTCTACTCAAAGAATATTTCCCCTTCGAAGAGGCCTATGAACATTGCTCTCTCTTTTCTAGATCATAAATACAAGGGTTACATTCTGCAAGTTCTATATCATCTCTCTTATACACTTTTATGCAACTTATATTTCTTAAATAATTGATCAATAATCATTGTTTATGTTGGTTAAGTACATTACAACAACTTTGCCAAGGCATGCTAGAAACATGTTCAAGATCAGCATTCAACCTTATTTCAAGAGAAATGCATTAGAGGGTTGCACCATTTGGATACTCTAAATATCTCGTGCTTTTAGCTTTTTCGAGAATTGGGTTGCCTCAAAGTCATTGTTTATTTCACTATCTAGATTCAAGAGACTAAGGTGCAAGAATATTTTTGCAAATGAAATAAGCTCGTTACAGTCCTTTTGTTATAACTGGTGGGACGAGGTATGTATACCATTGTTGGCTAAAGTTTTTATGTTCATTAAGGATGTTAAAGAACTAGATGCTACAGCTTACTCTAATTTTATTTACACTTTAGTAGAGTTGAGGAAGAAGATATGATTTACCACTATATATACCCTTCCGCTTTTGTTCTCTCTTTTTTTATGTACATATACCTACATTAATATAAGACGTATTTTTCAAAAAAAAATAAGGCCATGTATATTATGTACCTTCCAAAATTTGTAATAAAGCATGAGACCCTAATAAAGGCCACATATATTAATTAATGGGTTAATGAATGATTAGTATTAAGATCAAGGTATCTTGGGCAACAAGTTAAGGTGGATTGTCATCAAGCCAAAAAGACAATACCATCCTAGGACCCATTAAACTAGTACAACTTCACCTAAAGTTTTTCGTTGCCCTTTCAAAAGTACACCACCCAATTTGAGTAAAACAACTGTAAAGTACATTTTCCTTTGTTCAGTGCTTATTTTTCAACTCCAGAGATACCGACCAACACCACCATCCTTGTCACCTCCGCACTCCATGTTGAAATCACCCCCTAGGATCCATTATTGTCTAGTATTTAATTCAAGGTGAGGTCATCCTTTTGGGGAATTTCAATGGCTGTACCAGGAACCAACAGATACAGCTCCACAACATATACAAGGATGCCTTATGCCTTTACGAGATAGACCCATCCTTAGTGGACCTCCATAGGAAAGTTGAACGATCGGTTGGGCCCCCTTTCAGCTTATGATAGGCACCTTCTACAATTGGGTGAGTCTCATGAGTTGTTGATCCCTAATAGCCTACCTTGTTTCCCAAAGTCTAACAATTTTACATGTTTTAAAAATTGTCTCGCAATTAAAGTATTAATAGACGAAGATCAGCAAGCTCTCATTTGACGACTAGTCCTGATGATGAATCTCGATTCGGATTCGAAACATCGATGACGAAAATGACACCAACTATGGGTTATCTAGATAACACATGCGAAACTCCTCACCACAGAAATTTGAAAACAGTAACATTTCCTTGATAGCAAGCGGGGGGGATAGCATCATCGACTATGCCATGGCCAATCAAAACCTCCTTCCATATATTCGCCAATTCTCAAACCTTTGAATTCCCCAAGAAGACCACTCTTCTCTATCCTTTTCACTCCAAGTCGAGCCTTCCCCCCACCCCCCCCAAGGCCCCCCTAGACGACCATCTTGTTCAATGATGGGAACATCGATGCCTATTCTACCCATCTCTACCAAATACTTCCCCCCTCTCCAACTTCTCATCACTTGAGTCAACCTCCTCCAAATATGCCCTCCTCTCTTTAGCTATTTGGGAAGCAACACTTGATCACTACCCCATATTACCAGAGCCCCCTCTTGGTCCCTGAAACCTAGATCCAACCCAATGAGTCGATGGTACAATAAAGAATACAAATAATACCATTCTTAGAGCCACCACACCCTCTTACATGATCCTGCCTCTTATCCCAAACTCTGGAAATCCTATCGTTATCTCCTCCGACGCAAGAAACGTCTCTTTCTTGTCCAAAGGAGACGGGAATTGCATACAACCCTTCGCCTCTCTCCCAAAACCTTTGATTGCACCCTCTTCCCTCGTCATTCCAATCTAACCCTAGTCCATGTTCACCCATATGATCACCCTATATGACATCCTCAAATAGCACCCTCTCTTGATCACCTCACCCCCATCTTCTTGTCAAATGTTCTAGGACTCAAATATTCGGCAGGTGATATGGAACATGAACACTGGCAAAGTAGCAAATGAGGAGGGTTTCTAGGCAGAGTTCCTCAAGCATGGCACTCAACCACTG
>WSFP011340257.1:0-37342 GCA_009831015.1 Picea engelmannii | reverse complement strand
TATGCATTGGTAGTGGGGTACAAGTTAAAACTATCAGTTTTCCAAATGACAAGTCACTACAAAACAAACACCCAAAAGAAAAAGCCCTCCCATCATAAGAGTTTTATGATGTACCCTACAAAATTGGAGCTTTTCATATGTAGTTGTTGATGTGGACTAGACAAAATGTTGTAATGTCATCTTGGACTACCTAACCATAGATGTACTCATGGCAATCATGCTCCAAAAGTCTGGTACACGTGATCATTGTTCATGCATTGGGGAATAATTATGTGACACTATGCATTGGTAGTGGGGTATAAGTTAAAAAACTATCTGTTTTCTAAATGATAACTCGCTACAAAACAAACACCCAAAAGAAAAAGCCCTCCCATCATGAGAGTTGAGTTTTCTCATGTACCTAACAAAATTGAAGCTTTTCATATGAAACCCTAGGAGTTGTTGATGTGGACTAAACGAACTTGGTGTTGTTATGTCCACGTCACTACCCCAGGGTGCGAGAGATTCGATGAAAGTTCTATAGTTGTCTAAGGGTCATCAATAATTCGAAAAAGCCACGTGTTGTTTTATTTGTTTTTTAATTCAAAACATTATGACGTCGACCCCAATAATACATGTGAACTTTAGTATGTGCACCACCTTGGTTGGAAAATCTTCAACCATACGTTTTTCTTTGAAGTCTTGATTCAGTTAAAGTTGCTTCTTCCATATTTATGTGTTCCTTCTTTATGCACGCTGTCAATGCAATGAGAGAACAAATTTTCTCTCTTTTCTTCTTTTTTTGTTAAAGTAATACTACTCACATCAAGTTTAATCTATGCATGTTCACATTTGCCTTCAAATGTAATTTTATATGAAATTGCATACACTTTGACTAAATCTGCCACTCCTTATTCCTTCATTCTAAACATTCACATATATGATCTAATAAGTTAAATGTTCCCTGTCCTTAAAAACTAGTTTATTCCTAATAGTTGATTCAAATATATGACCTAATAAGTCAAAATGTCCTATGTCTTTAAAAACTAATTTTTCCATTCTAAAATAGTCCATGAACAAAAATAATTTTCGTAATAAAATGCATGTCATAATGTGCACAAGGGTGTTACAATTAAAATAAATTTTGTTTACTAGATCCTTATTAGTGTTTGACAAGTTGACATAACCAAAATTATTAAATCATTCATCATGTGAAAGCTATAGTTTTGTCAACTTGTAGTTTGATCATGATTTTACTCAAATTGACTAGCTTCGCTAGTAGGCATGCCTAACATTTACTATATGGATGATTTCATGATTCAACTTAGAGAGTGTGTGTTTGGTCATCACACACCTTCCTACAATTCCAAATTTTTAATTTGACACATGAAAATGTTCATTGTGCAAAAATGTTCCAAATTTACCTTTTACTAAATGAGGTGAGGAAATTTTTCCTCTACCTTCTCCCTGGAGTACCATTTTTCTTTGCCCGAAAGTTGTCCTTTCAACCCAATTTTCAAAAGGTCATGTTGCCCCTATCTAGTAGTTCTAGATTTCTTTTGCAAAACTATATATTTTGCCAACTCTACTTAAACTTCTGGTGCTAAGTCTTCTATGGTAGGTAAAACTTGCTCCTTAGTTTCCTAATCCAATACAGAAGGCTCATAGAGTTTCAAATTTTCCACATTCAATACTAAGTAAATGCGCATGTATGAGGGTACACTGAGTCTATAGGCGTTATCACCCACCTTCTCCAATACCTCAAAAGGCCCATACCACAGAGCCTTGAACCTCTTACCAAGATGTTGTAGTATTTCTTTGTTCAACTACAACGAAACTTTGTCTCCCACCTTGAATGTTTTTCTAGTTCTGTCTTGATCATTTCGGGCTTTGTACCTTTCCTATTGTTGGGTATGATTCTTTGCATGGTTAGATGATCCAGATTATTTTGATAATGAAATGAAGGCAGAGATATAACAATGAAATATACAAAGATATTGCAATAAACACATAGATACAGTAATGCACAATTTTTATTAATGAGAGAAATGTACATAAACTATAAAATTACAGAGTGAGTGACTTGCTAGAATGGTGAAAACTAATCTCTAAGAAGAGATGTGATGGCTACACTCATTTGCAAGAAGATGATTATGTTTACAATGAGGCTCTAGAGGCCCTTTTAACATAAATAAAACCAAAAACCCTAACCCTGAAAGATGAAACACCAAAATGTTTGCGGGCCTCGATGGGGGATAGTTGATACGTCAACTTACCAAGGGCGTAAACTTTGCACATAGTCTTTGTTTGGGGTAGACAATAGCTCATTGGAAAGGTCTATCCGAGGAATACAATTTTTCCCATCACAATTTGGCTAAAGTTGATAGTGTGAATGTGGTGGGCCCAAAAAATGTTGTTTAGGGCCTCAAAATGGCCCCAAAAGTTTAGGACTCGAAAAGATGTAGAAAAAATGCCAAGGTGGAAACCCTTGTTTTGAGCTAGTGGAATAGGTGAGTGGCCATTGATTTCCTCTTGGATCATTCTCCCCCCTTTAGGAAGCAATGGTCTCCATTCCATCAAGTTCTCGGGGAAGCTTTTGTTGAATTTGAACGTTGGTGAGCTACTTGCCTTGCTGAAGAAGTTGTCCTACTTAGCTTGGTGAAGGTTGTTATGAACTTGTTGTTGGAGGGGTTGGATCTATTCAACCGATATAGTTGCATGATCTTGCTGAGTGTGGGAGGAATTTGTTAGTGAATATGTAGCATGAAGATAATGCGGGGATTTGTTATAACTTCACTTGACTGGATAGTGTGGAGGAACCTTTGTAGGTACAATAAGAATATATTGGTGCTCTTCTACAATCTTGTTGATCTACTTATGCTGGATAGAAGGGTTTGGATCTGAGGCTACAATGATTGTAGTATCCTTCTCTTGTGAACATATTGTGAAGAAGATAAACTTTGCGGTATGAGAGATTACTTTGCAGCACTGTCTTGTCGGGACTACCTCTGGTATCCTATAGAGATGACCTCCTAAAGTAACAATGACGCTATGGGGTCAAGACTCATAAACAACATGACTCTTCTACATATATGGTTGGCCTAACAAAACATCACAGACTTCTAGTGGGGAAACATCACACAATACCTCATCCTTGAAGGGCTTGATGTCGTATGACAGGCGACACTACTGGCTGACATAAAGATCTCGTCCCTAGCAAATCCATCCAATGTTGTATGGTTGTGAGTGTAGTGTTCTCAAAAAATCCAACTTCTTGATAACCTTTACTAAGATGAGGTTCTTCTAGCTTCCTCTATCAACAATAAAATGCAACAGGGTCCCCTTCACCCACATCTATGACTAGAAGATGTGCTCCCCCTCCTTAGGATCCTATGGTTCTTCTAGTTGAATTGTTGCGGTCGCAACAGTAGCAGTGGGTTCTGCATCAATGATTTTTCCTTCTATAATTGTCTGAATCAGAGTCTGAGTTGGGGTCCGGCTCAGGAAATTTTTTAAGAACCCCACCTAAAATTATATGTATAATAAATGGGTGAATCCCCATGACACATGGGAAAATGTGAAGGCTATTTTATCAATAACATAATATGCATATATAATTTTTTGGCAAATCTTTCACCAAATTATATAATCTTGTAAAATTTGGGCAATTCTTTCATGGAATTTTAAAATCTTGTGAAATTGTGGCGAATTTTCACATAATTATAAAACCTTTTAAAATTCTTGGAGAATCTTTCATGTAATTAATGCCAGGTGTTTCATAGGATTCATGTTCTCATAGGAATTGATGTTGAAACACTGTGTTGAAATACCTGGCTGAAACACACACGAAGAAGAATATGCATAATTAATAAGAATGAATGAAGATATGTTGGTGCTAAAACACCATGCTAAAACACCTGGCTGAAACACACTGCACAAACAAAGAAGACTGTGTAGAATTAATAAGAATGAATGCAAATATGTTGGTGTTGAAACACCTGGTGGATTCCTGAAACACCTGGCTAAAACACACACAAAGAAGAATATGCAAAATTAATAAGAATGAATAAAGATATGATGGTGCTGAAACACTGTGCCAAAACACACTGCACATGCGAAGAAGACTATGCAGAATTAATAAGAATGAATGCCGATATGCTGGTGCTGAAACATCTGGTTGAAACACACATGAAGAAGACTATGGCCCTACCAATTGACTCTCCTCATCTAGCTAGCATAGTTACTCCACCATGTTCCATTTTCATCTCTGGTCATTAGTAATAAGTAAATCTATTAATGGAAGGTACCGATAACACTGATTGGATAGTTGAACGTGGTCGCCACCTTAGATTTTGCTTGCCACCGGTAAGTGCCTGCATGTACATGTTTGTGGTTTACAGGTATGACTATGTTTGGAAATTGACATGATACTGTGAAATAATGACTGCTCCACACCCTTCCACATCACCAATAGATGACCAATACCATCACTTGGGGGGTATCCCATCATCACTGAATAAATTAACCAACCACTGCCATAAACGTTCAATCAACATGGTTGTCAGGTTGATTTTTCCCAAGAAATTTGAATCACCACCACCTTTCCAAAAATTCCAACAAATATCCTTCCACTATTCTTGTGTTCTCATGCATGTTGAAGTTCCTGGGTCTATGTTGGGAATTTTGAACCTAAAACTCCTTTGCAATACTGTAACAATGAATTACACAGAAGAATGTTCAACATGGGAGGATATGTAGTCCATCCTGAACCAGTAACCCTCGACACCCTGCGTTGGTGCCCAAAATTCTACAAAATATTTGAAGATGGAGGGTGGGTAGCATATTTCGAGTGATTGGACGGGTTTGACAATGATATTTCCATAGAATTCACCTGAAATTTAACATAAACCCATTCACATGTTATAGGTTTGGATATTAGTGTAATAGAGGTGGTTATATCCTCTGTTACGAGACTTCCCACGACTGGAAGAAAATGGTTTGGACGAAGGATAGCCATTCCTAATGCAAAGACCAATTTCTTGGAGGAAGGAGAGCAAGTGCATCCTAGAGGACATGGCACAACAATAGATTCTTTACCTCAACCTTGGGGCCATGTTATTGTTTTCTTGAAGAAATATATTACATGTGAAGGTAGGTACAAGGTTGTTTACACATATGATTTTGTTATGCTTTCACACCTTTGTCATGGCTCATTGATAAATATGCCTTATTATCTGTTAGAATCTTTGCATAATATGGCACATTATGTAAGATAATCCTATTTTCCCCAAGGTTATGTCACACACCACTGTCTGATAAAATTAATAGTGTTGATAGCCTTGGAAATACAAAACTATACATGGACTCACTTCATTTCCAGGGGAGCAGTGGAAGTTGATGAAAATGATGGCAATGGATTATAAGAGGAGGAAGGAAGTAGTGACATGAGTATTTCAGATAGGGAAAGAGAGGAAAGATAAGGAATTAATGGAGAGTTGGGACAAGATAATGTTGTTGAAGAACTAGGACCTGGAAGTGGTGATGTAGAAATGAGGGATAGCCTTGGAGTTGTGATTGCAGAAGATGTACATATGGAAAATATTGGAGTGTAGATGGAGGAATATCTGAACTAAAACCCTGGAAAATCACCTACCATTATAGCAAAGAAAATGAGCAGTTGATAGAGGAGAATGAACCATCAGAACAAGAAGGAGGGTATACAACAAAAGAATTGAGTGTGAAAGAACCCATGTCATAAATGAGGGAAGGATCAGATACAAAGATGCCTTCTGGACAGGGATGATTTTAAGGATGGAAATTTATTTTTAAATGTAGAAACCTTGGTGAATCTTACTAATCCTTCATATATCAACTATAAATGTTTGGCGATATTTTTGTAAAAATATTCAAATTTATAAGTATTTTATATAGTTTTTATAAAAGTTTTGTGATTTTTAAGATAAAATAATTTTATCCTATAGAATTTGGGTGAATCATTTTCAAAATAGTGAATCTCATTTTTGGAAAAACCATGGAAAATTAGCCCATGAGCGAAATTTAGCCCCTAAAATCATCCCTGCTTCTGGAGATACAGTGAAGGAATTAAGTGTGGATTAAGAGAGGTCATCGTCACTTGAAAGGGAAGAAACTCCACCATAACAGATTCGAGAGGTTGAAACAATGATTCCAAGCGAGAATGTAATTGAGTTGCATGAAGAATCATCTGCTTTGCATGATAATTATTCCCATGTTTCCCCTAATTATGAAGTTCAAATTGTCTTAGAGAAACCTCCCCAAATAGTTCCAAAGCTATTAAGGAGGAAGAGGCCATTGCCAATGTTTCCATCAACTTTCCTAAGTACAATTAGAAGAACCAAGGTTGATGTCACAGCAGAAGAAGCTAAACTAAAAATGGCAGAAATTGAGATTCATGTGTTGCATCCTCTTTCACCCACTGTTACACAAGATCCAATGGGTGATGAATGGAAACAAGAAGTTGTCATTGTAACATAAGAACCAATTGACAACATGCGCCCAAATCAAAGAGTCATTGAAACACAAGAACCTATTGTTGAAAGAGGTAAAAGTCGGATTCATGCCCTGTTATTTGAGAATGATCAAGTGAAAAGAGAATTTTATAGGCTTATGGGGAAATTGGAAATGCTAAAAGTAGAAAAGGGAGCCCAAAGGCCTATGCCTCATGATATGGATTTATTAGTGCAACAAGCCCATATTTTAGGAGGACAAATTGTGCCATCAGAGGAGGTTGAAACACAAGAAACATTTAAGGAATATGTGTGTCCTGAGTGTGGGGATATTTATAGATTGGATGGGTATGAGGTGACCCTTCTTAAGCCCTTATATTTGGGACTAATTAGAAGACAAGAAGAGCTGGCTGAGACAACACAAAAAAAAAATCCACTGCCACACAAGAACCAATGGCTAAGGAAGAAGAAAAAAAAACTACCGAAACACCTGAGAATTCCATTGTAACACAAGAACCAGTGGTACCTGATTTAAATATGTAGTCTAATAAGAATATATAGGAAGTTGTTATTTTAACACAAGAACCACTGATGGCTAAGACCGTTGAACCATCCCAACCTCAGAGTACCACTACTACAAAAGAACGAGTGGTACCTAATTTAAATCAACAATATTTTGAGGCCATAGAAGAAGGCACTGTAACACAAGAACCAGTGACTGAGGAAGAGGAATTACCACAACCAGATAAAGTCACTGTTACATAAGAATCAGTGACACAATCTCAAATTTCTCTGGAAATCAGTGATGAGGATGAACATGAAGTTGACCATTAGGACACAGAAGATAATACTATCTTTTTGCTGGAAGAGATTGATAAATGGAAGCAACAGGTGTCCCCGAATGAGCCACTTTCCTTGGTAGAGGAGTTTCCCTGCCTTGACAACCTGATAAAGCTGGATCCTCTAATGGCAAGTGCCCTTGAACTATGTGTCCACTATATGATCATGGATGCTTGTTCTATGCAGTCAGGGTCGATCTCTATGGGTGTCAGTTGTTCTGTGATCTCTAAGGCGTCAAATAATGGTGGAAAATATGGTTGAAGGAGGTCCACATTGAACATTGGGTGCAGGCCAAGGAAGGGTGGAGTGTTGAACTCAAAAACATTGCTACCCATGGCCTTGGTGATAGTGTAAGGCCCATAGCGAAGTGGGCATAGCTTTTGATGGGGCCCTGTGAGATGCTCCTTCTGGAAATGTAACTAGAATTTGTTGCCAACCTGAAACTGGTGTGGTACCCTGTGTTGATAATGACACTGCTTGTACTTAGCATTAGATTTCTAAAAAATCTCTTGGACCAATTGGTGGTTGTGTTGAATCAACTCAATGAATCTGGTGGATTTTTTGGTCGCAGACTAATCATGGGAAGATTTTTTTTATGTGGTGGCAAGAGGAAGTGAAACATCAATGGGTCCCAAAGGTTGGAATCCCAACCCCACTTGAAATTGGATATGGCCGGTGGAGCTATGAAGAGCCTTATTGTAACTGTGATGAACATGGGGGAGAATATCATCCCATGTATGCGGATGCTTAGATTTGTACATGTGCAGGATGTGCATAGTCATCCAATTGACGACATCTGTTTGGCTATATGTTTGGGGGTGGAAAGCAGTGAATTTTGTGTGTTTAGTGTCCAATAATGACCAAAGACTCGACCAAAATGTGTTGAGGAACCTGTTGTCATGATCGGAGATGATGGTATGTGGTATCCCAAAGTGGACCCGCATTCGTTTGAATAAGATCTTGGAAGTATCTGCCGATGTGATATTTTTCTTGCACGCTGTGAGGATGTCCATCCTCGAAAACCGATCAATGACCACAAATACGTAGTCATTTCCTTTCCTAGTGGACGAAGGGCCAGACATGTAATCCATTGAGATGCATTCTGAAGGATTATCGGGAGTAGGAAGAGGGGTGTATAAGCCTTCCTTCTTCATAGTTGGCTTGTAAATGGAAAATGCAATGCAAGATCTGATATACTTGCTGACGTTCGGTCAAAGTTTTGGCAAATAAAAATGTTTCATAAGAATGACCATAGTTTTCTCGACGCCAAAATTCCCTGCCATACGAATGTAGTGGGATTCCCAAATCATCTTTGCACGCTTTCTTGTAGGAACACAGTGATGGCCCAGGTGGCATAATAGTCTGTCTTGAATGTGAAAATTGATGACAGTCACACCTGTACCCAAGAGCTGATAGGTGGTGGCGAAGTCTGTATCACGCTGGTAAAGTTGGGGCCACTAAGATGCTTCATGTCCACAAGAACGGATCATAGTGGTGAGTGAAACCACGGGAGGTCGACTGAGGCAATCAACAACATGATTTGAGATACATGTCTTATACTTGATGTTGATATGGAATTGTTGCAGGTAGGTGGACCACTTTTTATGTCAGTCGTTCTGCAATTTCCCTTTTGTCTATATGAACTGTAGAGGCTTGTGATTAGTGCGTATGATCTTCTCCTTTCCCAGAATGTAATGTTTCCATTGACGACAAGCTTGTACAATGAAATACATTTCCTTATCATAGGCAGGGTATTTACGGATAGTATATGAGAGTGTCTCACTATGTTATGCCACCGGATGACCATGTTGAGTGAGATCTATGCCCACAACATAGTCAGATGCATCAGTCTCAATATTGAATGGTTGCTGCAAATCGGGAAAGGAGAGTGTTGGAGATGAGCACAAGCGATGCTTTAGATCATCAAATTCTCATTGTTGTTCTTTCCCCCACACGAACTTGGCCCTTCCACCACCCTTGGTCACTTGGCTAAGGGCCCATGCAATATGGGATAATCCCAACACGAATTGTCCGTAGAAGTTGGCTAGTCCCAAGAAGATGCGAAGATTGGTTAGTGTGGTCGGGGCTGGCCAGTCATGGATGAATTGGATCTTAGATGGATCAACATGTACTCCATCCTCATCAATAATGTAGCCCAATTATTGGACCTTGTTCATGCCAAAAAATCATTTTTCCAAGTTGGCATATAGCTTGTGCTGCCGCAGAGTGCTCAAAACCTGTTGAATATGTCGCAAGTGCTCCTCCCAAATTCTATTGAATATGAGGGTGTCATCCAAATATAACACCACAAAGGAGTTGGTGAAAGCTCTCAATACATCATCCATCAACCTCATGAAAGTGGCTAGTGCATTTGTTAAGACAAAGGGAATGACTAGCCATTCAAAGAGACCTTCTTTAGACTTGAAGGTTGTCTTCCATACATCAGTTGGTTCAATGGGAACCTAGTGGTATCCAAAATTTAGGTCAATCTTGCTGAAGAAATTTTCCCCCTTGAGTTGGTCAAGAAGGTCATCAATCTTGGGAATGGGGTAGCGGTTCTTGACCGTGATTTTGTTTAAGGATTTGTAGTCAATGAAGAGTCTCCAAGTCCCATCCTTCTTTTGCACCAGTACAATTAGGCTTCCACAAGGGGAAGAGATGGGTTTGATGTGCCCCTTATGAAGAAGATCTTGGATCTGACATCTGATTTCGTCATTTTCCATCAACAAGAAATGATAGACTGGCCCATTAGGTAGAGGTGCGTCGGGGGTCAGATCAATTGGATGCTTGAATTGGCAGTGTGTCGGTACCCTTGTAGGTGAGGCGAAGATGTGTCTGTATTCTTCCACGATCCCGTCCACTTGCTTCTGCTGCAAAGATAGGCTCTGTGTAGAGGTCACATATGTGGCAATGACCTTCTGCTTACTGTGAGCATAGATCACAAAGAAGATGAACTTCTCGGTCTATGAAATGACCTTAATAAATTTCTTAGCAGAGATTAAAGAAATAGCAGTAGGCGACACTACCTCTGGTATCCTTTACAATTGTCCACCCAAAGTAATAATAAAACTGCGGGGTCTAGAATCATACACAACATGAAGCTTCCACAAATATGGTTGTCCTAAAAGAACATCACAAACTTCAAGGGGAGAAATATCACACAATACCTCATCTTTGAAAGGCTTGATGTCGTAGGGAAGACGCCACTGTTGGCTGACACATAGATCTCTTCCTTAGCAAAGCCAACCAATGATGTAGGGCTATGGGTGTGGTGTCGTTGGCAGGTCTAGTTGCTTGATGACCTCTACTGAAATCAAGTTCTTTTAAATACTGCTATCGACAATGAAATGAATCAGATCCCCCTTTACCCACATCTGCAAGTGAAAGAGTCGTTCCCATTACTCTGGTTCTTTTGGTTCACTCGACCGAAATTTGGTGGTAGCGACAGTGGAACTAGATTCAACATCGATAATATGCTTCTCTCCTTAAGGATTTGATTCAGAATCAAAATATGCCTCTGACTCAGAAGCCTTTAGTTCATCTAGGAGTGACTGCTTGGAGAGACATTCTTCGGTGTTGTGCCAAGGGATTTTATGGTACTCATACCATTTCCACGTGTCCTTCTTCATCTTCTCATTTCCCTTCCTATGTTGCGGCTTGGACTGGTTTTCTTGAGGGTGTCCATCTCAACTTGGTCCCTTGTTGTGTGGGTTGGGGATGCCTTTTCCCTGCTTCGACTGTGAGGGGTTTACAAATCCAAACTCTTTCCTTTTCTTCTTAAATTTCTGGTCAATCTTGATAGCATGTCTATAAGTTGTGTTCAATGTGGCGATGTCCAAAAAATCCATTTTCATTTGAATATATTTGTTCAAAAATCCATGGTATTTGAGCACTAGATGATGCTCATAGTCTTTGATACCCAATTTGGTGCACAGGGTATGGAACATATTGGTGAAATATGGTACCTTCTAGTCCCTTTCTTGACTTAGGGTGGTCCATCTGGTGTACTGGTCCTCATAGATTCCAATAGGGTAGTATTTTTATTTAATGGCATCTCGGAAGGAATCCCTTGTAGGGGCCCCCACAAACATTGTAGATTCCTCTACGACCCTTTGCTCAGAGTAAGTATCACACTAGTATTTAACATGGGGAACAACCTTGAGGAGTGAAAAAGTGATATTTTCCCTATCGAAAAAATTGTGGACCAAAAAATACCCTTTGAGCAGATTCAACAATTTATATACAACATCTGCATCTATCAGTCCTTCAAATAAGGAATATCAAAATTTACCTGTACCTTGAAGGGGGTTGCATGGCCGCTTAATGAAGATGCTTCTCCTGTGGGAAACTGTCAAAAGATCAACGTGAATTTGTCCATGATTTCGTTCCTTTGTCGAACGAGGGCTTCCTCAAGCAAAATTTTAATATGATGTCCTGCTCCATCATCTTTCTTTTCGTCCCCCATGGGTTATTTTTGGGCTCAATGTAGCCGACCTTGCAATGGATCAATTGGTTCAAGTCCCAACTTCTTGTACCCATATCTTGTTGGGGACATGCGCGAAGAAAAACAAATGAAGAGAAGACCACTCTGATACCATTGATATGGATTTAGGAGTGAAACGAATTGATTAACAGACTGAATACAATAAACACAGAGATATGAATTATAACACAAATATCCAATGAACAATATCTTTTATTGAATAATGAAATAGGATGAAACTGTAAAACTACAGAACTGAAACACTTTCTTGAATGGTGGTAGCTATCTCTAAGAAGAGATGTGGCTGATACGTGCATATGTCTGAGCATAATGAATTACAATGAGGATCTAGAGGCCTTTTTGATATTACTCATGAATTCCAAAACCCTATACATCCAAAAACCTAATCCTAGGAGGTGAAACATCAAAAGTCATGTGGGCCCCTATGGGTAAGTTGGTACCTCAACTTCCTGGGGTTGTAACTTTTGCATATGACCTCCATTTTAGGCACATGATAGCCCGTTGGAAAGGTATTTCAAATATCTACACATTCCGCCATTAAAATCTAACTCCATCTACAATTTGAGGGTGGCAATCCAAAAAAACATTGTTTAGGCCTCTAAAATGGCCTTGGAAGTACAACAAGATGTGTTGACATGAAAACATACAAAATAATCCAGTTGGATTAGGTGAGAGGCCACCAATATCCACCTGGAAGATGTGTAGGGCTTCAGACAACCCCATAAGTGTAGAACCCACAATTACAAAGAAGTACAAAAGAACGTGTTGAACTAAAAATGGACAAGAGGAGCTAGTTGGAATAGGTGGGTGGCCACCAATAGCCAACTGGATCAACAAAAGAGTTTTTGAGATGTAGAATCCCTTCTCCATCATACCAATTCTTCCTTCATGAATAATTAACTCTTTTTAATATTAAATCTATTAAGGAAGGAATGGCTTATAAAATTATTAGTGCCTCTAAGTTTTTAGAAACTTTCTCCCAGAGTGATTTCTTAGATAAACATTTCTTGTGTGAGATTTATTTGCATGAACATGCCTTCCTATTGGATATAAAATTTAATCCTGTTCCCTATGTAGGATATGTTCAACTAAGATCCTTCACATATTTTGTGAAAAATTAGGAAAAATGGTGGAATGCCTTCCACACAATCAAGAAGAATGAAGGAGATGCTACATTATGGATTAGGGGTGAATCCCGCACTCCTGTTACTATTTTTAATATACATCAACATCTACTCTCTTCATCTTATAAGACTAAAAAAGTGGCATACCTTCAAAGGTTTATCATAGATTCTTGTGTTAAAACAATTAATGATCAAAAACTATTTGCATTGGAAGGTAGCAGATTTAGATGGGAAGCATCCTCTATAGCCTTGAGGACCAAGGATCCCTACAATCATGATAATTTTACCTATGCTCTATCTCAGGTTCCTAGATATGTTGAGTGCATTCAAACTTGTGGTCCATAGTGGTTGGGGATGAAATTTCATTTCCCTCTTATTTGGTTGCCAACAGAGAAGTATCAACATAAGTACAGATTGACTAAGAATACTGAAAGGGAATGTTAGGAAAAAATTATTTATTCTAGGGGCTACAGGAATTTAGAAGATAATGTTGCATCATCCTACAATATTTCTAATTTGCATTGGAAAATTTCATTCCCTAACTCAGACTCTGATTCTGAGTGAGTGAAGTTGCATGGGGACATGCATTGGTGCAGTTGGGGGGAGATATTGGGTGCTAAAATTTCCCCTTTTTCCTTATCATTTCCATGCCATTTTCATATCAATCTCTTGTATTAATTCATCCCTGGAACCTATTGTTTACATTTCCTATGAGAACATTCAATCCTAGTCCCCGGAGCAGGTATAATTCATTATTCATTGTGTTATGTTAATCCATAGTTTACTTGTAAATTAGGATGATGTTTCCTGAATCTTAATTTGGGTAATTACTGATGAATTAATAAGAATAAATGAAGTCTACAAATATGTTGGTGCTGAAACACCTGGATTAAATACGCACGAAGAAGACTATGGCACCACCGATTAACTCTCCTCATGGATCTAACATATCCAGCTGGCAACGAGAGATCTTCATGAATTAACACAAATTATCTAGGGAATTGTGCAACTTGCCACATCATTGGATAACAATTGGAGCACCAATTTATAAGTTTCTAATTTTTGCTAATGTAATCTTAATGGTCTCTGTTTTAACAAGTTATGAACATCTTGAGAATCGAAATATTCTCAAGACTGTTCGAACTACTGTTAGTTTCATTCTATTATGAGAACATGGCATGGTTTAAAATATGTACAGAGCATTTACGCTAGGGAGCTAGTCCTTCTTTTTCCATTAAGCACTAGAGAATTAACATTATATATGACAATTTAATATCTTAATAAGAAGTGACAATGTTCAACTGAATTTTTGTTCAACTGAATTTTTGTTCGTGATTAATTCCTTTTAGTTTTTTTACAGGAAACTCTGTTTGGAGGCAACGACCCACCTCCAGAAAGATATCGCCTCAATCGATTGTTATTTTTACCTTCCTGTGCATGTCACATGATAAATCAACAACTTAACCTTTGTATGTAGTCTGTATTATTAATGTTGCTGAAGAAGTAATTATTTTTGGATTGATGCTGCTGAATAAATTGCAATTGTTGCTCTAACAATTTTTTTATCTTGAAAGTGTAATATTTATTGAATGGTTCGGTTAGTCCTTGATGATTATTATTGTTGTTACATCTCAACCATCTCACTGAATGATATCATAGATTAAGTTCTCTACTATTTATTGCTAAGCCAAATCTATATGGAGGTGTGATTGTATATTTATGATTTAATGAAGTTACAATTTCTTTGAAGTGCAAATTTTATTTATGAAATCATAGAGTAGATATTTTGAGAGGATTTGATTTCTTGTAAAAGTAATATAGATCATTTAATTCATTTCATTTGAGTGGTTTATTTTCTGCAATGAGTGGTTTAGTGGTGAAGGATTAATTCAATAGTTAGATTTAGAATTGTTCAATGAGAAGGAAATCTATAACAGTCTCAACAATTATCAGAGTTTGAGTAGGTATTGATTAGCTTGGGTGATTGCATATGAATTAGTGTCAAAAGAATCAGTTTATGCATATACTGTGCTTGATTTCCTTTGAAATAACCAAACTAGATTACAAATCATTTCATAATTTTTTTATTGAGAGACTACATGCAAATTTATTTTATTCATGACATTAAAATGATAAATGCATTAGAGGAATGTTGATCTCATTAGAAACAAATGTCCTACGATTATTGCTTAGGAATCTAGTAGTCCAGTACATGGACCATTTTTCTCTTCACTTAGCAACTCATGTTTTGATGAATACCAACATGTCTTCTCAAAGAAAATATAAATAAACATAATATATTCTAAATGGAGAATATTTTTAAGTCATTATACAAAGAAAAAGGAAATAAAAATATTTTTCCATGAACTAGAAGCATCAAATAAGAACTAGAAGCATTCAAGGGACTAACACAATCTTTAATCAAAATAAAACCAAAGTTCTAAAGATGAAAAAATGGTCCAAATGAAAACAACAAACAAACCATTAAATTTTTCCAAGATATCAAAGTTACAAATCCAAGAAGTTTCATGCACTTGAGTCTTGAATGAGCCCATTCTTGCTTAGTGAAAGTCATGTTAATTAGTTATTTAGCCTTTAATACTAGGACGCTATCTATGTGAAGAGATAGGTCTCAACTTACTCAAATGCCAGCTTCATTTTCTATCAAATATATGAAAAATAGAATGCCTTAGTTAACTATCAAACCATCAAACTTAAAATAGATTCAATCAAATAAACGTAGATTCAATGTTACACTGTTTAATACAAAATATAGAACCTATTTTTACCTTAAATGTAATCTCAAATTTACATATGGTAATATTGCTCCCATAAAGAATTACCTTTTTCCAACGTACTCCAAAAATAGAAGAACCATTAAGTAAAAAAACTAACAAGAATCACATCACTTGTGTCATTCCATTCATTATTTCTACAACACCAATCATCAATGGAACATGTAAGTCAAAATAAGAGTCCCCTCCTGTATATTGGTTTAGGTAGCATTTTGGGGTATATTAATATCCCAGTTCACATCAACATGTCGATCCTCATTTTCTATATTTTGAATAAGAAACTCTAATAGATGAACTATTATTAAGAGCCTCCAAAATATTATATTCCATATCAAGTTCATTAGAGGATTTTTTTGTGTTGTCTTCTCCCCTTCTATCACAATCTAATTGTGACGTAACCTCCCCTCGGCGGGCGGTCACACTACCAGGACCTTCGTTTTCCACGGGCCCGAAGAACTCAATAGCTCTTCCAACTCCCCTTGGGAGCCTTCGTTCCCCACAGGTTCCTCCTCGCCGACCTCCTCTTCGGATATCGGGAGATCGGGTCTCGCGATATCGCGAGGCTCGTAACACTTCTCCTGGCCACTCAAACGCCGAGTCCCGAGTGCCGATGGTCAACGGTCAATGCTCTGTATATCGGGGAATTCCCTATCGGGAAATCGGCAGATGAAAGGAGGTGATTTTCTCACCTTTCAAAACCCTGAACGTCGATGTGCGATGCCACGTGCCGTCCTCCGCTCCGTCTCCGTGGGACCTGTCACAACTTGGGGCTTCGCAGTTCCTCTGTTCTCCCTTCGAACTTGAAACCACCGAAGTGCCGAGTCCCGACTCCCCGGGATCTCGTGTCACCTGTCCTTCCGATGATCGACGACTCTGACTAAATCCGGAAATCGTGACTCGCGATTTCGACGTGCATACAACTCTTGCACTCGCCAAACCTGATATGCCGATATGAAATGGTAAACAGACTCCTCCGTACGCCTGCGGTTGATCCCCTTGCAACTCCTCCATGATCTGACGGTCTGTGGGGTTTGAAATATTTACTCCACAGCTTTCGATCGTCGATCCTCTTCCTCTTGAAGAGTTCTCCGCTTTACCACCTTCGCTCTATATGAACTTCACTGGGGCCTACTTCCACTGAGAAGCAAAGGCGCTATCCCTCATGAGCTTCTGCAACTCTGACTCCTTCAGAGATCCCTCAAACACGCTCCCTGGGCTTGACCTCGACCTTCGCCAACCCTCTGCGATGCTGAAGAATTCCAGGTTCCATGCACTCGCAGTCACAACAACCTGACCTTTCCCTTCTCAGACTTGCTACTGGAAGTTCAGTTCGACCTGCACTCACCTGCACAGCTCGAATAATCCAAATCAGCTCCAGGTTGAACGAGAATGAGAGTTTAACTGTAGAGCCTCCTCAACGCACTCTATGCGGAGGAATTCGATTGCACTCTATGCAGGAATCTCCTGGCTCAATCAGAGAAACAATTGAAACTCATTCACTCATTCTCTCAGGTTTCGAACCTGATATGCAATCACATAAGCAGCATATATAAGATAAGCATATAAAGAGGCAAGTATGCAAAAAAATAATATCAATAACACACAGAACTCAAACGCATCCATGGAATTGAATCAAGAGATTTCTTCTATTAATTCAATCTGTACATGGGGTTTCTTCACGAACTCTCTGCTCTGTTCTCTGTTGCTCTCTATGCTAATGCTGAATGAATCCCCATCAATTACACAAGGAGGGTGCCTATATTCGTTTTCCCTCCTGGAAGTGAAACTGTCTAATCTACAGCTAACCCTATCTACCAGCATTTAAAACTGTTAAATGCCTTCTTATCTATATTACATTACAAGTGCACTTCATATAAATGCATTCGTTCAAACGACGACGCAACAATCTTTTCAAAGAAATTCAAAAAAGGTATGTGAAAGTATGTGCTGGCGCTGTCCAGCTGTATGTTATTTACTCTACGCGCTGGCTCGCTTGATGAAGTGTGGATGCTCCTGCATCATACTCCTTGGCTCAAAATATTTCATGGGCTCCTATCCATGAGCTCTGATACCACTCTGACGTAACCTCCCCTCGGTGGGCGGTCACACTACCAGGACCTTCATTTTCCATGGGCCCGAAGAACTCAATAGCTCTTCCAACTCCCCTCGGGAGCCTTCATTCCCCACAGGTTCCTCCTCGCCGACCTCCTCTTCGGATATCGGGAGATCGGGTCTCGCGATATCGCGAGGCTCGTAACACTGCTCCCGGTCACTCAAACGCCGAGTCCCGAGTGCCGATGGTCAACGGTCAATGCTCCGTATATCGGGGAATTCCCTATCGGGAAATCGACAGATGAAAGGAGGTGATTTTCTCACCTTTCAAAACCCTGAACGCCGATGTGCGATGCCACGTGTCGTCCTCCGCTCCGTCTCCGTGGGACCCATCGCAACTTGGGGCTTCGCAGTTCCTCCGTGCTCCCTTCGACCTTGAAACCGCCGAAGTGCCGAGTCCCGACTCCCCGGGATCTCTACCTTCGCCAACCCTCTGCGATGCTGAAGAATTCCAGGTTCCATGCACTCACAGTCACAGCAACCCGACCTTTCCCTTCTCAGAATTGCTACTGGAAGTTCAGTTCGACCTGCACTCACCTGCACGACTCGAATAATCCAAATCAACTCTAGGTTGAACGAGAATGAGAGTTTAACTGTAGAGCCTCCTCAACGCACTCTATGCAGAGGAATTCGACTACACTCTATGCAGGAATCTCCTGTCTCAATCAGAGAAACAATTGAAACTCATTCACTCATTCTCTCAGGTTTCGAACTTGATATGCAATCACATAAGAAACATATAGAAGATAAGCATATAAAGAGGCAAGTATACAAAAAAATAATATCAACAACACACAGAACTCAAACACAGCCATGGAATTGAATCAAGAGCTTTCTTTTATTAATTCAATCTGTACATGGGGTTTCTTCACGAACTCTCTGCTATGTTCTCTGTTGCTCTCTATGCTAATGCTGAATGAATCCCCATCAATTACACAAGGAGGGTGCCTATATTCGTTTTCCCTCCTGGAAATGAAACTGTCTAATCTACAACTAACCCTATCTACCATCATTTAAAACTGTTAAATGCCTTCTTATCTATATTACATTACAAGTGTGCTTCATATAAATGCATTCGTTCAAATGACGACGCAACAATCTTTTCAAAGAAATTCAAAAAAGGTATGTGAAAGTATGTGCTGGTGCTGTCCAGCTGTATGTTCTTTACTCTACGCGCTGGCTCGCTTGATGAAGTGTGGATGCTCCTGCATCAGATTGCCAAAGAGTTGGTGCTCTATCAAATGGAAAATTGTTTATGTCATACTTTCTTACATATAATCTTAAAAATGTATCATATATTTATAAATATTGTTCCTCAACTTTGAATTCAATAATGATATTGCACTAAACATTCTTTGATTGTCCACCGATCCCAAAATCATGGTTTGACATAAATCTGCTAATTTGAAATATTATGACATGTTTTCTTCTAGGTATTGGTTTTCACCTAATTTAGTCCATAATATTGTTATTGCACCATGTTCTAGAGGTTTTTCCAAACCAAAATATTGAGCTAACATGTTTTGATAAAAGATATTGGCTTGTTGATACAACTTTGATGAATCTAATATACCTTCAATCTCTTTTCCTTGTACTTTGCAATTCTTGCCAAATTGGTGCACTAAATTTTTTTGTTTTGTTAAAAGGTCAACTCTTTTAGCCTATATATTGTGTTCAAGTTTCCAATATTGAGGGTATACCAAAGACATGGCCTCCAATAATTCATCTCAAGGAAATCGTTCCCTTATCTCTGATGCTAGTGATTTTGCAATTTCTATCAAGTTGTGCTTCACTGAAATCACAACATTGTTGAATTGGTCTCTTGACACATGGAACTCTTGAGTGATTTGTCCCATCTTACTAACATAATGAAATGGAACCATATACCCGCGTACTGCCATACATAGTATTCCTTTTCCATCAAACTTCAAATAATTTTCAATGTTTTCTATATCGATGATAGTAGTCCAACCTTTAAACGTTGGACCTGTGAAAGACTTTGGCATTGTATACAAATTATCCAATTGAAGACATGCTAATTTTCTTGTATGTATGTATTCTACAATATAAATTGTGCGACTCTAAGACATTTTCACAAGGACATTCATTTCATAAATAATAGGAATAATTCTAGCCAATGTTAATAATGTCTCTATATCAGTTAATCGAAAGAGAATATCGTGAGCTTTATCTACACTGAAGCGATGTTCATACATCACCCCTACTAAGGATTGGTACTCACTAAATAGTCTTTGATCTGGTCCATTCGATGAGATCCATCTTGTATCAACATCTTTTAGTAGCAATTTTCCATCCGTAACACCCTTGGAAAATTGTTGAAACTCTTTCAGTCGCTTGGGACTACTACAAAAGTATGTATGAGTTTCACATACAAGATCTTCAACTTTTGAAACCAGTGGAAACTTGCTTACCATTTTAAATTAAGGATTCATTCTATGAGCCATACAATGAATACCAATAATAAATGGTGAAGTTGATAGTTGTAGTTTGACACAAATGTCATTCATTTTCCCTTGCATGACTACTTCTCCATCTGCTCCGACACATACCAATTTTTTTGCAATCACTAAATGATCCATACCACCATTTTCCTTCAAATTCTCGATGGCAAGTTCATAAATATTTTGAGTTTTATAATTCTCCCTCATTTTATGAATCCCATGTAAATATGAATGCCTAACATGATCATTAACCATATAAATGCTCATGCAAATCCATGAAGTATTATCAATAGATGTAACTTCCTCCAAAGACAATGAAAAAAAACATAGCATTTGCAATATTCTCTTTCAAATCATCCATTTTTACTTGAGCTATATATTTTGCCCATTCCCAACGACTTGTTAATGACCAATGATAATATGGAAAATTTGACACTTCAAGAAAATATATAAATTTCTTGTAATCTGGATAATATGTCATAGGACGACCTCTAGATAAGATGTGAAATAAAATGCTTAATTGCATCGTATTGGATAACAAATTTATTTCCATCATCTTTCCAAATAGAGATGTGATGGTTCCTGCACTTGCCTCGAGTTTTCTCTTACTGATTAAGTATTTATTATATTCATATTCATATTTGACATGTCGACATTCCTCAGATGATTTCCAACTAATCATAATAGATTTTTCCTTGCCATTTTCAATTTCCTTATCATACACCTTTCCTACATGCTTCTCTATTGTATCCAACTTCATCTGCAATTTTAATGTCTTTCCAAGTTTCCAACTACATATAATCAATCTAACTTCTCGTGAAGCCTCTTTCTCATTTGTTGGAGGTATTGGTTTAATAAATGGAAGTTTTGAGACCCATTCTGATTGGAATTGTCTCCCTATGTCCCATTGGCCTTTTTTCCTTTTCCGTGATTGTGAATGGTTTGTGTTTCCTTCCAAGGGAAAACCTTCAACATTGTTATTGTCAATTTCTGGTGAAATTGCATTCATCTCAATTTGATATCTAAATGAACCTATTTAATCATCTATTATATGGATATTAGATGCATTCTCAGAATAGTTGACATCTCTTTCACTGATGGGTTGCTCAAAAGAGCTTGAATCATGAAGAGAATATGGGTTCTTGGATTGAGCCTTTTGAAAGTATAAAAATACATCCCTTTGTATTGATGTTTTCTTTCCATGATCGTTGTTTGACATCTCAACGAAATTTTCACAATTAGAATTTCAAATTGATCTAGAAACCAAAAGTGAAACCCACATGAGAAAAATAATATAAAATTAGTCATCCATTTGGAAAGTCAACACAAATGAAAGAAATATATCAATTTTAAGAACTCAATCATTCTCAACAAAACCAACAATACTTATCTAAAAAGAAGTCACTTCATTATACAACAAGTCATTTTCATTTTGAATATTATTATTGGCTCAAAATAATGCCACATCAATAAAAATCCATTTTTAAAAACTATTTTTCCTGTGATAGGTTGGTTTTAGGTTGATAATCTGTTAAAAAATAGAAACTTAGGCCATACAATTGATATGTCATCCTATATCAATTGTGATGATATATTAGGATTTTCCTGCTATGCCATGCCAAACAATAATGATGATTTGTAATTTTTTACATTCACCTACAAATAATAGCTATAAAGTACATTCACCTACAAACACATATTACTAATAATATGAACAACAAACTTGCAGATATGAAAACAATAAACTACACAGATATAAGAAGCATCCTCAAAACCTAATCCTACTTCCTAATCAAATGGATAACAATGCCTGTGTTAATGCATCCCAATTGGAGAATGGTTGTGGCATGTATGCATGTACAACTACACTAAGCACTCCTCCTTAAAATCTGTACCCTCACTCAACTCCTCATGTATGCACACTAACTACCTAGGAATTGGAGCCCTTCTCTAAGAATAAATCATACATTTTTATAACTAAATTGAACTGAAATCTAGACTGATATAAAACTTAACTGAATTGGAAATTACTAAATATGGAACAACAATGAACTGAGGTGAAAAAACATATGCCCATTTTTCTTCTTGCTAAATTTTAAATTTTCAATAAGCCTCACTTCCGTCCATTCAAGCATGGAATTTATGGTCGAAAACCTATAAATGGAAAAAGTTAAGAGATTAGGAGAGGGAGCATACTTCCATTCATCGGAAATGGGAATATAGTCAAGGTGTATGCAGGTTGAAAGAGAAGATATTGATGGGAAAAGCCCATTTTTCTTCTTGCTAAATTTTGAATTTTCAATATTAAGCCTCACTTTTGGCCATTCAAGCATGGGATTTATGGTGGAAAAGTTAAATCCTATATCTTAACTGGAAATTTGGGTACAAGTTCCATGCATTGTAGGAGTAGCACTTTATATCTCCATTTGATTTCACGAGTATGTAATTATTTGAAGTTTACAACTTGAATTGGCATTTGAGAGTAGATTTAGTAATGTTGGTTTGGGACTTGGGTTCTTATGTGTTTGGTTATAATTGGGTTGAAATAGTAATATATGGTCACTGGTGGGTTAGGCAAAACCTGGAGTGGACTATGGAAAATTTTGGTTAATTGATTTTCATGGTGAAAAATGGCCATATGGATAACTATCTTTCATTATTTTTCTGTTTTTAGCATAATAAGCAGTACAATATGATATAGGCTATAGAAATAGGTTGAGGAAATGTATGTATGAAATTATAATACCAACAACTTAGTATATTGTATGAGGATGCATATGAAGTGTTTGTAGAGATGTAAGCATTAGATTTTTCATTCTTTCTCATTGTTAGGCACAAACTCACTCTAGGCATGCCACATATATCTAAAATTGTCTATAACTATGTTTATCTCGATGTGTGACATGGAATTGACACTACAATATCCACACAAGTACAAGCATGCATTTGAATGGAATTTTCTCTATTAAAATGGATTTAGGGATGTGAAATTGTAGCTTTGTGGGAAAAATTGCATTACTTTTTCTTTGGATTGTATTCTTGCTTGGAAAGCTAGTATGATCGGTGGGTGCTCTATCAATTGTGCATGGAAACACAAAACAATTTGGATTTGGGAAACATGGTGTCGAAACACCGTGTTTCAAAACCATCTTGTGAGAATGATTTAAAAACACCCAGGTAATTTATCCAAATTGTGGGTAAGCTCAAAAAATTAAACATAGTCGACAAAACTATTGTTCTACTCCAATCACTAACCCAAATAATCACTTATCATGACCTGAATCCTTTGTTATCCTGGAGCCTGGATCTTGGGTGGGCTCTATCACTGTCACTAATCAGGATGACACTTGTGCATGGAAACACACAAGCAAAGAGCATTGGGAAACATGGTGCTGAAAAACCATGTTGAAACATCATGTTTCAACACCAGCTTATGAGAATGATTTAAAAACGCCCAGGTAATTTATCCAAATTGTGGGTAAGCTCAAAAACTTAAAGTCTTAAACAAAGTCTACAGAACTACTGATATACTCCAATCACTAACCCAAACAATCACTCATCATAACCTGAATCCTCTTCTCTCCTGGAGGTTGGGTGGGCTCTATCACTAATCAGAATGACACTTGTGCATGAAAACACACAAGTAATGAGCATTGGGAAACACAGTGTTAAAAAACCATGCTGAAACACCGTGTTTCAACACCAAATTGTGAGAATGATCTAAAAATGCCTAGGTAATTTATCCAAAGTTCAAACTGTGGGTAAGATAAAAGAAACTTAAACACATAACTACTGATTTGCTCCAATCACTAACCCAAACAATCACTCATCATGACCTGAATTCTCTGTTATCCTGGAGGTTGGGTGGGCTCTATCACTGATCAGGATGACACATGTGCATGGAAACACACAAGCAAATTGGAATGAGCATTGGGAAACACGGTGTTGAAACATTGTATTGAAACACTGTGTTTCAACACAAGCTTGTGAGAATGATTTAAAAATGCCTAGGTAATTTATCCAAACCGTGTTGGAGAAATTTCTATTTTCGACACACTAGTTCAGTGGGACTTAACTGACTAGTTCTATTTTAGACTTTCTATTTTTACCATCACTATTATGCATGCATGCATTCCTAAGGAAAACTAACTGCTTTATTGCTTTTCTTAATTATGGAATGTTTTTCCCTATATATGAGCGTATTCCACTCATTCATTGTATCATATTGATCATGATCTATGTATCAATCATCAACTCATTGGAGTAGTGTGAATATATTTTCTCATTCTTCCATATTGAATTTCTCTTCCTTTTTTGATAAGATTTTTTTGTACTTGCTTTAGCTAGATCTCTTATGCTAGTTTCCATGAAACACTGACATGGTATCAGAGCTATGTTGTTTGGAGCAAGCCAGACAAGCCAAAGAATAGGGAAAATTGAGGTTTCAATGAGCTAAATCCGTGGTCGTACCTTTTAGCAGTTATTCCTCCCAAACTATTACATTTTTGAGGAAATGGACCATGTGGAAAGTAAATTGACCCATTTTGGAAGTGGGTTTTCAACCGTTTGGTGCGATTCTTCACCATTTGCTCATAAAGTAAGATGCAAGATAGCCTCCTGAAACTGACACGAATCCATGGTCATACCTTTCATCAGTGATTACTCCCAAAATATTAATTTTTTGAGGACACAACCCACTTGGAAAGTAAATCGACCCATTTTGGAAGGGGTTTTCAACTGTTTGGCAAGATTCCTCACCGTTTTCTCAAAAAGTAAGCTGCACAATCATCTCTTGAAACTGATACGATTTTTCACTTAAAGTGCCCTTTCTGCCGTGATTTCTTAATTTTTCACTTGCAGATTGAGAGTAAATTTTTAGGGGTTATTAGAAATAGTGGGAGAGATGGATATGACAATTATTATACAGTCAAACTTGGTGGTAATCCTCACACCATACAATTATTTTGATTGGAAGCCGAAGACAGATTTCTAACTCAAAAGGAAAGGAATGTATAATTTGACGATGGCGATAGAAACATAACCTGCATCAGCAATTGAGAAGATGAGATGGGAGAACCATAAGGATGATTCCACAAGACTACTTCTTGAGTTAATCTCCACTGATTTATGGTTTCATGTTGTTGCATGCAAGACTCCAATCAAGATCTGGACCACCTTGAAATGACTCTTTGGAAAGTAGGATGAGATGCGAGGTCATATGCTTGAGGTAGAGTTGAATACCTTATACCCTAAAAGTTTTGATAATATACAAGATGTCTTTACTAAATTTAGATCTTTGATTTTGAGCTTGGGTGAATGTGGTATTGACAAGTCTACACAAGAGAAACAACTTATTCTAACATTCTTGGCCAAGCTAGGACCAGAATACACTGTATATGTCTCCAATTTCCATTATGGAAGATGTCTTTTTGGAACAAATTGGAAAATGACTACGTTGGCTCAGTTCATTGAGTCTCTTACAAAAGAGTAGAAAAAACTCATACATATGGGCCTCATGAAAGATCACAAAGCACAGGAACTCACCATGCATGATGGAAAAGGGTCATCCAAACAGAATGGGAAGGAGGGATATTCCAAACCCTTCAATGATTCTTCAGGTTCTAGAGACTCTTTAGATTCGAAGAAGAAGAAGAAGGGAAAGCAATGCACTTACTTCAATAAACCGAATCATGAATAATCCACATGCATGAAGAAACAGATTGATCTTATGGCACAGGAACTTCAACAGAACAACCTTCGAAACTTCATTCTAGAGGGATTAAAGAAACAGAAGGAAGAAGATCATGCTCCTAAGAAAGGTAATCATCATGCTCTAGCTGCAATTAATTTCTCATCTGATTCATGGATTATACATTTTGGTGCATCCCATCATATGGAAGCGAAAGAGGAAGTCTTATCTTCTTTGAGTCCATGATCAAGACCCCCTATTCTCATGGGGGATGATACTCCAATAGTAGTAGCAGGAGAGGGGAGAGTGGGACTCCACAATGGCAGTTTTGAGAACGTTTTACATGTTCCAAATCTTTCTATGAATCTTCTCTCAATTTATCAGATCACCCAGAAAGGTAAAAAGGTTGAATTTACATCAGATTCAGTTTCAGTAATTGACATGCATGACAATTCTATTATTGAAATTGGTGAGGTGGATCACAAGTCAAGGTTGTATAAATTCACTAAGTTTTTTTACGATGACTCATCTATTCTACATACACATAAGGAGAGTACTTTGCATTCACCTCTAGTGAAACATGCATATACTCTTGTGCTTCCATTAGCTTCAGACATCATAGATGATTCCATACACTCATATTTTGTACATGGATATAAGCAGGTAGTACAGCCGGATAAGAAGCCAATGTCGAAGCTTCAACAGATGCCCAAGAAGGTACAAACCACACTTCAGGCAGTAGACAACCTTGCAGGGAATCCATTGGATTCAAGGATGACTCGATCTCAGCATGAGGAGCTTTCTCATGTGCTTTCAACTTCAGAACCTGTGATTCCCATGCATTGTTATATGGTTCAATCTACTGATCCGCAGACCTACAATAGGGTTGTGGGAAATCCATTATGGCAAGAAGCCATGTAGAAGGAGTATGAATCACTCCTAAAGAATCAAACTTCACACCTAGTTCCACTTCCCCCAGAAATGAATGTTTTCAGGTGCATATGGGTCCACAGGATCAAGAGGTACAAGGCTAGACAGGTTGCCAAAGGACTTCATTAGATCCATAAATATTTCTACATCTTCACAAAGACTTTTAGTGAGCATATTTTTTAGAATTTGCAGGATCATCTTGCAGTGAAGAACACAGTTGCCTAACAGTTGTTATTTTCTTCTTTTGATACATTATCTGTTGAGGGGGGGTTTTTTCCCCACGTGGTTTTCCCTCTTTCCTCACTTTTATTCAGTGTTCATTAGTTTCATTGTACATGAGTACCTAAAATAGCCTAATAGTTGGGACTCATTTTTTACGCCATAGTGATGTTTGGGGGGGTGTTGGAGAAATTTCTATTTTCGACACACTAGTTCAGTGGGAGTTAACCGACTAGTTCTATTTTTACCATCACTATTATGCATGCATGCATTCCTAAGGAAAGCTAACTGCTTGATTGCTTTTTTTAATTATGGAATTTTTTGCCCTATATATGAGTGTATTCCACTCATTCATCATATCATATTGATCATGATCTATGTATCAATCATCATCTCATTGGAGTAGTGTGAATATATTTTCTCATTCTTCCATATTGAATCTCTCTTCCTTTCTTGATAAGCTTTGTTTGTACTTGCTTTAGCTAGATCTCATGTGCAGGTTTCCATGAAACACTGACAAACTGTGAGTATTAGGTAAGCTCAAAAACTTAAACACATAACTATTGATCTATGCCAATCACTAAACCAAACAATTACTCGCCATGACCTGAAGCCTCTGCTATCATGGAGGCTGGGTGGGATCTATCACTGATCAGGGTAATCCCTACTAGCATAGGCACTTAATGATTGCCCAAAACAACTCTTCTACTAGTAGAGCAAAGAACCATGAGCCCATAAATGATAAGATATAAATATTATCCCTGAGTTGTAGATAGGGATCATAATCCACTTACCCGATATCAAGGTGTTGCAGGCCGAAAACTAGAAATGTTGTCACAGAGCGACCAGGAAGATGGCAAGAACTCGACGTTTTCTCCTCCTGTAATTTGCAAATTTTGACAATAGAATTTTGAGTTCGATCTTGTCCTTTGAATATTTCAAGCTAGGATTGGTTGAATATTTCAAGGCGAACCACTTGGATCTATTAATATTGTGAATCACCATAAAATTGGGGAATTTTTTTCCGAAACCCATGACCAAATTCATGTAAAAACTCCAAATCGGGGGCATCCTCTGCAAAAAATCCAAATCATTGGGAGAAAAATCCATAAGGCCAATGACCATTCCCAAATTGAGGCGAATCAAGGTCCTTGGCCCTAGTAAAAATCTAAAATTGTGGGATAAACCCTTGAAGATCAATGGATACTCCCAGAAATCGGGCAAAAGGGAGGATCGATCGCCATTTTGGGGATAAATATATAATTAATATTGTTTTAAAAATAAATGGGGGTTGAATTGGAATTAATATGTTTTTTTTTTAATATATAAAATTCTCCCTACCAAAATTTGAAGGGGCTAAATTTCTCCCATAAGCGAAATTTCACCCCTAAAATTTTCCATGGTCTGGCTCTGTCTCTTTGAGCTCGACCACCAATGGCTATTTTGAGAGACATTCATCGGTGTTGTGCCAAGGGATTTTGTGGAATTCACATCACTTCTTAGTGTTTTTCTTTGTCTTCCCATTGCTCTTATTTTCCTGTGGCTTGGTTTGGTTGTCTTAAGGCTGACTATTTTGTGGATTAGGGCTCCCTTTACCATACTTTGGTTGTTGCGTATTTATAGACCTGAATTCCTACTTGTTCTAGTGCTTAAATTTATGTTTGATTTTGACAACATATTGATAAGATTTTCCCAATGATGAGATGTATAGAAACTCCATTTCGATTTGGATGTACATGTGTAGATCCCCACGGTATTCTAAAATGAGATGTCGCTCATATTATTTGATACCCAACTTGGTGTGCAATGTATGGAAGGTATTTATGAACTATGACATTGTTTGGCCCCTCCCTTGATGCAGTGTGGTCCATCTCATGTACTAGTCATCATAGTTTCCCACAGGGTAATATTTCTCCTTGATGACATCCATAAAATAATCTCAAGGGGGATCAACCCCATATATTCCAGACCCCTATGTGGAAGTTTTTTCCCATTAAGTTTCCCACCATTGTTTGATATGGGGGAGAGACTTAAGGAGCACAAAGGTGATCTTTTCTCTGTCGGAAAAATTGTGAACATAGAAATAACATTCTAGAAAATTTAACCATTTTTCCAAAGCATCTGCATCAATCCAACCTTAAAATATGGGAATATCAAAATTAACTTGTACCTTGAATGGGACAGTGTCTCCAAAGTGATAGCTTGACGAAGACACTCATGTTATTGTCGACAATCGTTGAAGGATTTGGGAAAAATCATCCAAAATCTCATTCCTCTATTGCGCGAGGGCTTCTGTGAGAAACAATTTGATGGGATATTCTTCTCCCTCATATTTCTTCTCTTCCACCATGGGAGGATGCCTGGGCTAGTGAGAGCGGTTGTCCTCAAGAGAAACTAGTTTGATACCCAAATCTCTATATCCTAACTTCATCGGGGACATGCACTAAGAAACAAAAAGGAGTAGCCTACTCTGATACCACTAATTTGGATAATTTTGAGAAAAAAATGAAAGCATTGATATAGCAATGAAATATACAGAGATATTGAAATAAAAACAGATATACAATAATGCACAATTTTTATTAATGAGAGAAATGTACAGAAACTATAAAATTACAGAGTGAATGATTCGCTAGAATGGTGGAAACTTATCTCTGAGAAGTGATGTGATGGCTACGCCCATTCAAAATAAAATGATGATGTTTACAATGATTCTCTATAGTTCTTTTTAACATAAATAAAATCCAAAACCCTAACCTTGGAAGATGAAAAATGATTCTCTATAGTTCTTTTTAACATAAATAAAATCCAAAACCCTAACCTTGGAAGATGAAACGCCAAAAGTTTTGCGGGCCCCGATGTGGGGTAACTGATACATCAACTTCCCAAGTGAGTAACATTCGTATACGAACTTTGTTTGGGGTGAATGATAGGTCATTGGAAAGGTCTATATGAGGAATACACATTTTTCCATCAAAATCTGTCTAAGTCCCGTAATGTGACTACGACGGGCCCAAAAAAACGTTGTTTAGGGCCTCAAAACAACCCCGAGAGTTTAGGACCCAAAACGTTGTAGAAAACCTGCCAAGGTGGAAACCCTTGTTTTGAGCCAGTGGAATAGGTGGGTGGCCACTGATTTATGCCTAGAAAATTAGACCCATGAATAATGCGTATGCGTCTGGAAAATTATGGCATAGCCCCAAAAGAAAAAAAATGGTGGTTTTTTCGTCCATTTTGGACGTTTTTATGACCCATGGTTTTTTAAAATCTGATTAAGGAATTAAGGTTGTAATATAATATAGGTCAATGAATTAATATTTATATTCTATAAAATAATATATATTGTATTTGTAAATGGTGAAGTTAATACGATGAGAGTTAGAGTTAGAGGTGCAACTCTAAACATTTGTTGGTTTTCCCAGTTAAGGGTTTCCAAGATAACTTTCCAAGTACTATGTGTGAATGATATTGTTTTATTTATACTTTATAAAGAATATGTGTGTGCATTGATATATTATAAAGTTTTAAAACATACATTTGTTATTAGAGTAGTTATTGGCTTCAAGGGGACACCTTTGTTGCTAAGGGTTTAGTTATATTGGATCTATGATAAACCTAGTTTCAGTGGGATATTTACAATGGTGATTCTTGTGGTGAAATAAAATGGAAATTATTTCTAAACTTGAGATTGATAAATTTAATGGGAAAATATTTGAGCTTTGGAAGTTGAAGATGGAGGATCTTCTGGAAGATAAATAATAGTGGGTCTCTATGGATCCCAGTAATGCACCTATGGGTATGTCGACGAAATAATAAATGAAGTTGGATAGGAAGGAAAAGAGCATAATCCGGTTGTGTCGTTCATATTCGATGCTACTGAATATCTAAGGAGAAGCTGCATCCAAGGCATTATGAGATAAGTTAGTGGCTTTGTATCAGTCTAAGTCCCTGGTAAATAAATGTTTCCATCATAAGAAGTTATACCTCTTGAGAACGAATGATGGAGACTCGGTGACATAACATCTAAATTCCTTCAATACTATGGTAAGACAATTGTTGTTTGTCAACATTAAAATTTCCTATGAAGATAAGTGCCTTAGTTTACTATATTCTTTGTCAGATTCATGGGATAGTTTGGTAGTAGCTATTGTGAGTAATGAAACCACATTAAACTTTTATGATGTGGTTTTATCCTTGTTATAAGGAGAAATGAGGGGGAAAACCATGGATAGTCAAAGCACATATGTATTATCTATAATAGGGTGTTCCTTGGATTGAAATAAAAATAATTCCTTAGGTGGAATATCTAAATATAGAGGTAGATCTAAATATCCAAGAAAATCCTTAATGAAATGTTGGAAATGTTGTAAAACTTGGAATTACAGGAAGGATTGTATATCTAAAAGTATTGAGAGAGGGAAGGGATCTAATGATCTTCCTTCCATATATGGGAAGAAATCCTCAAAGGAATGAGGGGATGTGTACTTGGCTTCTTGAAGCACGCATGAAAACCATTATGTATGGATGATTGATTCAAGTGATTCTTTTCATATAAATCCCAAAAAGGAGTGGTTTGTGAATATAAAAAGTATAATGGAGGTGATATTTTCCTAGGGGATGAATCGACAACCAAAATCACAGGATGAGAAAAATTTAAGTTGTTTCTCAAGGATGGAAGGATTAAAACACTCCCTGGGGTTTTTCAGATTCTATAGATGGATATAAACTTGATATATATGTAAGATGAGTGATGCAAGTTTACATACTATGTTTGAAAAGGAGACCTACAAAAGGGTTCAAGGAGCAATGGTGTTGATGAGGGGAGTTCAGAATGGAACTCTGTACAATCTATTGGGAATAACAATTATGTTCAATCTGAAGGTGGAAATGAAGAAGATAGAACCCTTATGGTACATGGAGAAAATACAATGTTGTGGCATCAAATATTGGGACATATTGGAGAGAAGGGAATTGGATAATTGAACGGTAAAGGTATGGTTGAAGGTATGTCTGATTGCACACTAGATTTTGATTTATGTGAACATTCTATATATGGTAATAATAATAGGGTAAAATTCTAATCCAGAGCTACAATAGCAAAGGGAATATTAGAGTTAGTACACAATGGTGTGTTTGGACTTATGTGTGTTTCATCACTAGGTAAATATTTGTACTATGCTTCCTTCATTGATGATTTCTTGAGGAATACATGTATGTATTTCCTATGAAATAAATCTAAGGTATTTGGTAAATTTAAAGAGTTTAAGGCTCTTGTGGAGAATCAAACAAAGAAGAAAATAAAGGTGTTGAGGATAGATAATGGTGGAGAGTTATGCAAAAATGAATTTGAGGAACTTTGTAATAAGTGCAGTATAACAAGGAAAAATATCATTCCATACACACCTCAACAAAATGGGGTTGAAAAAATGATGAACATGACACTGATGGAAAAAGAAAGGAGCAAGCTCAATGGTGTTGGGTTAAGACAAGAATTATGGGTAGAGGCAATGAGTACTATGTGTTATCTAGTAAGTAGATCACCCTCAACAACATTGGTGGAAAAAACTCAACATGATGCATGGACTAGTAAAAAACCCTCTCTTGAACATTTTAGAATTTTTGGTTGTGATTCTTATGTACATGTTCCAAAGGAAAATAGGAGTAAGATGGACAATAGAATTGAAAAGTGTATCTTTATTGGTTATAAATATGGTATAAAAAGATATCAAATTTGGAACCCAGTAACTTAGAAGACTATTTACAGTTGGGATGTTGTCTTAGAGAGGTTAAAAATGTTCCCAAGCAGGAAGTCCTACCAAAGGAAAAAGAACCAGAGACAATGAATTTTGAATTCAAGGATGAAGAATCTAACTCATCAAAAGAACATGAATCAAAAGAATAATAACCTTATGCTCTAGTATTGAGGAGATTGGTTTGGGAAAGAAGGCAATCAGAAAGGTATACTCCACCTAATTTTCACTCTAGTTTTTATTTATCTATTACTAATGATGATCCCAGGAATGTTATGTAGGAAATGGATTCATAGGATGGTAAACTATATGGTCGAAGAAATGGAAGCCTTGGATAAGAATGAGGCCTGTGATCTATTTAGTTTTGTAGATGGAAGAAATATTGTTGGTAGAAAATGGGTGTTTAAGAAGAAGTTGAATGCAAAAGGTAAAGTTGAGAAGTACAAAGCCTGCCTAGTAGCAAAAGGATATTCTCAAGTAGAGGGAATAGATTTTTGTGACATTTTTATCATGTTGCTAAATTGACTTCTATTATATTTCTTTTGTCTAATGTTGTTTCTTTTGATATTAAAGTAGAGCAGATGGACATAAAAACAACATTCCTACATGGGGATCTTGAGAAGAAAACTACATGAAATAACCAAAATGTTTTGCAGTGAAGGTGGTATGACCCCAAAGGGGGATTATTTAAGGTTAAATGTACACGTAATGTGTAAGTGTATATGTAATAGGGTCATAATAATAATAAATGGACCACATTTACAATGTGTGAATAGGTATATATAGAGATCATGTAGTCATTGTTGAGGATATATGATTTGGATGTATGAATGTATTTGGGTATTTGGAGGAGGTTCTCCTATTATTTAAGGAGTTATAATGTAACTCATCTCTCTTATATTTATTGAAGTTGTTCTCCATGCTCACATTGGTATGCATGGTGTTTACTTCTAGTTTCTTATGATATTTTAATATTTTGGATATTAACATTTCGTTTCAGAGCATCGATCCTAGGGTTTTTCTACTTCAAACGAGACATCTTGGAATTTTCACTATAACTATTTTTTGGAGAGGTTTTAGAATATAAAAATTTCATAATCCTAACAATTCATATAGAATTAATTTTGGTAAAAAATTCAGGTTTCATTTCATAGTAATTTATGATATATAGCCTGTGAAAGTTAGGGTTTTTTGTTATCCCTGAAATCAGTCTCAAACGAGTCATCTTGGGAATTTCACTACAAACAATTTTCGGTGACTTTTCAAACTATGAAATTTCCAATAGCATGATAATACATATCTAAGTATTGTTTTTAAAACTTTAAGGTTTCTCATCATTATAATTTATGAGATATAAATTGTGGATGTTACGATTTTTTACTGGCCTTGGAATCATTCTCAAACAAGTCATCTTGGGAATTTCATTGTAACATTTTTTCAGTGAAGTTTTAGACTGTAAAATTTTTAGGATTAAAAGGAAACATATTGAGGTACTAATGGTAGAATTTTTGGATTATGATATTATATAATTATGGAAATATAGACTGTGTAAATTAGGGTTTTTTTACTAACCCTAAAATAGTCTCAAACATGTGTTCTACGTAAAACACTCATATATGATTTAGTAAAGATCCAAATTTAGTGAAAATAGTTGAATTGGAAAGAGGAAAATCCATAACATTTTTAATCCAAATTTTAGAATTATATTAGAAAAAATGGACACGTGGCATCTGTACAAGTTCGTTATATAGAAAGTGCCAAGATTCAACAAGTTTTGTGAAAGTTACCATAACTATCACTTGGCGCATCAAATTTTGGTTAGACCTATGGCATTGTAAAGAAGACATATCATAGTACTGCAAGAAAGATTTTGGACTTAGAAGTACCAAAATTTCATATCTACATCAGAAGGAAGGTTGGCCATAAGGACGGATTCCAAATCATGGTTTTAAAATGTATGTTAACTTAAAACTATCATAAATTTTGATTGGGATGTTCGATTGAGGTGATTCAAAATCCATCAGAAAGATAAAACATATGAAATTATATTGTAAAAAGGATAATAGATATGTTGTATCATTATTGTTAATATATTGAAGTTGTAAGTTGAGGGCTTGGGTTAAACCTCAATTGAGAATCAATGGAAATACCTAAATTTAGTTGAGATGAAGATAGAGATGAAATTAGTCCCTTGGAATGGTTGAGGACAATAAATAAAAATGATTTGAGGAATTATTTAGTCTCTCTTTGTTTTCTAGGTGAAGCTTATAAGTGGTGGAAGAGCTTTGATGAAAATACCAGAGTCTACTCCACATGGGAAAAAAATTGAATAAATCTTCTAAAATAAATGGATTAGGGATACAAAAATGGAGGAAATGCATAGAATTAAAGATGTGTTAAAATAAGAAAAAGAAGATATAAATAAGAAAGGTGATGAGCTATCTAATATAAAAGACCTTAATGAATCACTCAATAGGGAGGTTCAAAAGTTAAAATAGGGAAATAATAGCAAAGTGAAGAGGGAAAAGGATGAGTCAAAGGAAGAATTGAAAAAGAAAGATGAAGAAATCAAAAGGTTATGTAAGCATAATCAAGAACTTCTTAATGATGTTAATAAGGTGAAAATGAATTTACAAGATTATAAACCAAAGAATAGGGATGGATATATTACCACCAAAATTGAAGAGGAAATTTTCAAGAAAGTTGAGAAATCCATAAATATTGACAAGGTAAAATAAAAAATAAAATCCAGAAATGAAAAAGGACGTCAAAATTTGATAGATGGAGTCACATTGCAACTTCAAAAGGAGAAATAAGACAAGATTCAAGACTGCCACCAAAAGATACTTGAAGAAGTTGAAATCCATCTAGAGGATATACATTCCAAATATGATGGTATTATCTCCAAGGATAGAGTAATCAAAGACAAAGTAAAGAGGATATAGGATGCCATTATATCTGGAAAGAAGATAGATGAAATGGTTGTATAGAGTGAAGAAAAACCATAAAATGTGAAACTATATCGACACTCTCATTACCAGGAAAGTTTCCAAGGAAGACAAGAAGATCGATATCAACATTATCAAGGAAGACGATGTAATAATCATCAATATTCACTGAATAGGAAATCATAAAACCATTATTCAACAAGAGATTATCAAATACCGAAAACTACTACAAATTGGAGAAGCTTAACAAAAATACATAGAATCAAGGGAAAGAAAATTATGCAACAATTAGCCATAAAGGATTAAGACAAAAAAAAATGAGTTTTGATGGATGGATCGTCATCAACGGAATGAAGAATGCAGGAAAATAAGAAAATCATATTACATGGTTTCATCACATCTAAAGCCTTTAAATACTTGAGGGTGAATATTTTGAAGGAGGGTACTATGGTATGATCCCAAGGGGGGCATATATGAGGTTAAATGTATATGATATGACCCCAAGGCGGGGCGGGGGGATATATGTGGTTAAATGTACATGTAATGTGTAAATGTATATGTAATAGGGTCATCCTAATAATAAAGGGACCACATGTGAAATGTGTGAATATGTATATATAGATATCATGTAGTCATTATTGAGGAGATGTGATTTGGATGTATGAATGTATTTTAGTATTTGGAGGAGGTTATCCAATTATTTAAGGATTTATCGTGTAACTCATATCTCTTATATTTATTGGAGTTGTTCTCCATGCTCACATTGGTGTACATGGTGTGTACTTCTGGTTTCTTATAATATTTTAATATTTTTTTATCCTAATAGAAGGGAAAGAAAGAGACAATTTGCAAACTGAAAAAGTTTGTGTATGGGTTAAAGCAATCTCCAAGGACGCGTTATCAATAGTTTGATACTTATATTTTGGGACTTGGTTTCACAAGGAAAAAATATTATCATTGTGTACATATTTTAAATTAGTTGGTGATCATTTTATTTATGTATTTCTATATGTTGATGATTGAAAACAACAAGGAAATAATCAAGGAGGTGAAAACTTAGTTTTCTTCTAAATTTTGGGCATGGAAACTATGTAACATCCCGCTCTTGCACACACTGAGAAAACTTGTTCTTTGAGGACAATTGCGTGCAAGTGATCCAGATCATTATACTATTGGTTGTTTTGATTATGATTATGAGATATTGTGGATTTGATGATATGTAATTGTGTTGTATTTACATAAACATGTGCTACTGACTGGGTTCTCCTAAGTGTGTAGGACTCTGGATGTTGAGGATGCCGAGACATCGATGAAACTCCTGGGACTCCGGATCGAATCAGGGAGTGGACTGTTAGGGTTTGAATGTTGTTGATGTGACATATGTACATATGATTAGATATTATGATGTTGATTGTTATTATTGACATGATTCATTGATGGATGCAGGCTGGCGATAGCTTGTCGACCATACTCACATTTGGAGTAAAGGGGTCATGCACGACAAC
>ML844795.1:16996-37343 GCA_009831015.1 Picea engelmannii | reverse complement strand
GGATTAATCATGTTGGTAATTGTATTAGAAACAAATCCCCTTTTGCGGATTGGTCATCGGACAATTGTAATAGGCAGAATAAGAAGTCGGCCCCAGCAGTTATTATTGAGACCCATAATTAAATTAAAGGTGGGTTTACCCACCCAGAGTGAGAGGTCGGCCCTGCTAGTGAAACCCTTTCACATGTGCCAGTCTTGTATATATAGGGAGGCTAGCGCCTCACTTTATTACACAAACTCACTTGGTCATTCTCTTATGAGGCAAGCTGCAATTACCAGTTGGAGAGAGGAGAAGAAGAGTGGCGCATCTTTTGGGGAGGACTATCTGTATTGGTTTGAGTTATCTCTTGAACATTGTATTGGCAATTTATGATAAGGAAGTTTTTGCTGGGTTTTCTTCCCCTAGAGGGTTTCCCAGGATAAATGTTGTCTCTTGTGAATGTGTATTTCTCAGTGATCTTGTTCTTATGATGCTCTTATCTATTGAAATGCAAAGAACTATAATAATGGCATAAACATTAACATAATTCAATGTTTATAAAATAACGATGATATGTAATGTCACTTCTTCAATAAATATTTAAAAAAAACGTGGCATTCAATGTAATAATCAACACTTCATTCAAGTAATGCCTTTAAATAACCATTCAATTGCTCATAAGAAAAACGTTAGTTGCACAAGTGATATTAATAGCAAGAGATGACGACAACAGTAGATTAGCAAGGTTAGTTTTTGAAGCTAGGGTTAATAGTTAGGGTTTCATTCAAAGTGTTGAGAGTGGTTTTGATCATGACATTCACAAGCTTGGTCTTAGATTAGTGCGTTTCCAGGGTTAATGGAGTCAAAAGGAGGACGCAGGAGCTGAAGGATCAAGAAGATAGTAAAGCTAAGGACTGGAAGGTGAAGCTTTGAGGTGTTTCTATGGCAAGGCCTCAAAGTCAAAACCCTAGAGGAGAGAGACTCACTTTGGAGTAGGGGAGCTAGGGACTCAGTGCTCTCTCCTCCTTCCTTAACTCAATGGAAAAACGGCTAGCACAAGAAGTGGCATAAAACTAAGATAGGAGGATTTGCAAGGCAACGTGTTGCTATGGCAAGGCTTTACCAGCAAACCCTAGAAAAACAGCTCATCAAGGTGTAGCTGAACTAGGCCCTGATACGTCTTCTTCTTCTTAGCTCAGAGAAGTAAAAACGACTAGCATAGAAGAGGAAGGATAGAGTGTAGCTACGGCTAGGCTCAATCCTCTTCAGCATGAAAGAGTAGAGTGTTTCTAGGGCAAGGCTCTATCTCACTTCAGGAAATGAAATGGCTAAGAATCTTGACGGGGACATGAGACAAGGACCTACAATGTGTGCTTGTCCCCTAGGGTTTATTCAACAAATTATAACCATAAATGCAAGAGAAATAAGACTACAACCATTCAATTGAGAAGTTTTGCAGAAATTTACTTACATTCAACCAAGAAATCAAGTAGCAAACCCTAGTTGTAACACCTTCCACCAAGATAAATGCCAAAGATGCGAAGAAAATCTTCCTTCAACAAGTGCGCCTCACTATTTCAGCCAAAACCCTAGAATAGGGCACAAATTTCAGACCTCACTAATGAGTGAGTGAGAGATGATGAAAAAATGAAGGTGAAAATCCTCCATTTATAAAGTACCATGACCTAATTTTACAGTTTAGGTCATGAAAAAGGCTGACAAGGCCAAAATACTAAAATCATATTGTTTTACATTAAATGTTCAAAATTAAAACTTAATCAAGCTAAAGAGAGACGTCATGCCCCTTTCAAGGAGACGTTAGCCTATTCTAGGGAAAATGGGGCATCCTGGAGCAAAACGTTAGCCCTCCTTGGGCTTCTCCAACCTGCCACACATGCCAACACTGCCAAATTTGCCTCCCAAGACATCCATAAGGCTGGATGACGTCCTAGGCCTTCCAAGGCCAACGTTCCACTGAAAAAGGGCCAATCCCCCTAGGTCAAGCTCTGCCAAGGTGCCTCTGGTGGAACGTCCTCCTCTACTCCGGTGCAAAGCCCCTGATCCATCTCTGTCCTGTCTGTGCCCCCTGATGGGGTCTTAGCATCCACCTATTGGGCTCTTCAGCCCCATGGAGGTCTGAACTGATCATCTCCCCATGTGTACTGGTCCAAATGGTACCTGTCCGTCGGGCATGATCCTGCAAATCAACAGCTACGCCCTCCATGGGCTCATCAGTCACAAGGATCATAGCAATGTCAATCACATCTCATCATCAATATTATTAAACATGTGCATAAAATCCCTAATACATCAGTCAAAAGCTCAAAGACATTACACAAGCCTGCAATACAAATTTGGAGAAAATGACAGGGCGCCCTATTGGGCTAGTGTCCACTGGAAGAGGAAAGTTTCTGGAAGAGACCTCATCCAAGCCATGCAAGTGGGTCATGTGGTCAAGGGATGTCCAAGCAGGTGGGTGCAGTGAGGGCAGAGGATGCAAAGTTTTACCTGTGGGTGCCTTTGTAGAAGGCGAGCTGCACCTGTCCTGGATGCAAATTTTTCCAAGCCCATTCATGCCTTTTATTCTTACATTTTATTCTTTTATTTTTATATTGCTTTTTTCTTCAAGAGGCTAATCAGGGACCACTGCCCTGGCGTGGTGACCAGTGGTGACAACGTTACCCACAAGTACTTTCACAGAAATGAGAAGGCTGGTTCGTGATGAGACCCCCTTTCCCTTGGCCATGCAACCAAGAGTCACTACCTTGGCATGGTAACCAGCTGGTGGTAATGTCATACTGCTAGGTACCCATGGACCTAATAGGCTGGCTCGTGATGATACCCCCTATACTCTAATTAGGTCTTGTTTTATTATTTTTACGGGTCCCTCTCGTTTCTTGTTGAGAATACTTTTATTGCTTTCTCGGGGATCCCTGGGCGAAGCATCTCGAGGTTTTATTCTTAGGCTTTTATCTTTTACCAACTTTTTTTCCAAGAAATTTTTTTCTCGAATTTATATAGAGTATAAATTCATTTACAAGTTAGCACCAGCGAGCTATGAACCATGGTCAGTGCACTATCAGTGCTGGACCAGTACAAAAAATCTCATCAATCAGAAGATACAAATTGGGAAATAGGACAACAGTCCATACAAATCGCTATCCATACTACAAGCTATCCAAACAATGAGGGACAACAAACCTCGATCAAAAGATACTAAAATAGGTCATAGGACTTTCTATTCCTCTATCACAGTGAAAAATCGAGAGTCTCCCTGTCACATCTTTTAGAGCTCTCTTTGAGAGAGCATCCGCCTCGCTGTTATGAGATCTGGAAATATGATGGAATTTGATGTCGGTGAAGTGTTTGGATAACTCCAGCGTTTTTTGTTTCCGGCATTCGACGTGGACTGAGTGGAGATTGGATTTTTGAGTAATCCAGTCAATAATGACTCTCGAGTCACCCAGAACGAGTAAGTGTTTAATAGACCAAGAGGAAGCTAGAAAGAGGGAGGTCCATAACCCCAAGAGCTCAACTTTAGTGTTCGTGCCCACACCGCAATTGAAAAACCATTTTGTGATCCTTGACGGGTGATTTTTGAAGAAGCCTCCAGCTCCACAACAACTATTTGTCTGCGCTGCACCATCAAAACAAGCGAGGGTGTACCCAACTGGCAGCTTGAAGTCGACAGCTTTGTGAATGAAGGATTTAACCGAAGGCTGTTTCCAGTTGAAAGAAATCAGAACTTTGTGCACAACATTCAGCAGGGTAGGTGGCCGATCCTCAAAGATCACTCTGTTCCGTTCTAACCATAATTGCCAGCAGATGTGGGCGGCCAAACAGATTGGAGAGGATTTTTGTGTGTTCCACAACTTAAAGCAGTCTGAGATAGTGTCGCTTCTCCAGGAGAAAGGAAGCGATAAATGCTTAAGCAGACTAGTCCAGACCCCCCTCACGAAATCGCAGTGTACCAGTAGATGATGGATGTCTTCAGTTGCATGGCGACAAAGTAAACAAATTTCGGGCCCCTCCCATCCTCTCCGTCGGAGCATGTCCCAAGTGAGTATCTTCTCTTTCCCTGCGAGCCAGATAAATAGTTTTAATTTGAGAGGGATTTTCTAGTTCCATAGCTGGAGGTACCAAGAGAAATCGGCGTCGAGGTTGCTCTGTTTAAGAAGAGCAACATATAAGTTTTTTACCGAGAAGGTACCCGTGGCATCCCCTCCAGCCCACAACAGCGTATCCGGTTCTTCTGTAAGGGAGATGCCGGCGCTTCTAATAGCAGAAGTGAAACGAGTCCATTCAGCCGCCCACGATCCACTAATTGACAGGTCGCGGCATCCCTTCCAAAAATCTGCCAGAGCGTGGGCACCAGTCGGAAATCTTGCCTGTGCTAAAGTCAGAATGTTTAAAGAGCGGAGGTGTGAGCACAATGAAGGAGAGAGAAGAGAGCTATCCTCCAACCCGAGGATCTTATCCTTGCCGATCTTAATCTCCGTGCCAGAACCAGGCTTCCAATGAAGCCAGTGAAGAATCACTGGAGTGGAGGCAACCAGGCCTTTCCAGAAGGAGGAAGCCCTCTTAAGCTGAAGAGTTGACTTTCGAATCCAGTTACAGAGCGGCTGGGAGCCCAGGTATTTTTCAAATATGATTCGGTGCCAGATGCTGTCCTGAGTAACTGCTCTCCAAAAAGAGCTAGCCAGAAGGGCTGTGTTGAAGGTGGAGAGGTTCTTGAGATCCCAACCCCCTGCTCTTCGAGGTTTGGAAAGTGTCTCCCAACTGCAGAGGTGGAATCGGTGTTTACACACATGGCCATTCCACAGAAAATTGAAGGCGAGTCTACGAAGAATAGTGATGATCTTGTTTGGAATCCGCTCCAGGGTCATCCAGAACACGGCAAGACTTTCCAACACCGCTTTTATCAGGATGAATCTACCACCCAGGGACATCCATTTATTACACCAGAAGCCAATTTTCCTTTCAAAAGTTGCAACAAGCCAGCGCCAATCCTCGGGAAGGGAGGCTCCCAGCTTCAGCTGGTACCCAAGGTATCTGAAGCCTTCACTCAAGTCAATAAAATTGAAGGGAAAGTGGTCTTTGAAACGGAGGAGTTCAGGAGCCGAAAGTCCCCAGAAGTGGGCTGAGGATTTTGAGTGATTGATGGATAATCCCGAGACCGAGCAGAAGAGGTGTAGAATGTCCTGGATTACTAACCACTCCGCAAGATCTGCTTTCATCATGAGGAGAACATCGTCTTTCGTCTTTTACCAACTTGCTTTTACCTTCTAGGCCTTTAGCCCTTTCTTCCCACGAGATAAGGTGCAATCCTGAAAATAGGTCAACCCAATGCCTGGACAAGTGGAATGGGACAGGTGAGCGGGAAGCAAGATGAAAAAGTGGTGCTGTGAAGGGAGCGAATGATGGCTTTTTAGAAATTCCCCCCCGGTGGCAAACCGAAACCTAAGGACACAGGCTTACTCGGGCATCCTGTCAATCCCCCCAGACATGGTCAAGTGGGCAAGTGTAAGATCCAAGCATTTGTTAGAAACAAAAGGAATTAAATGCACATATTCAAGCGTTTTGATGATCAAAGTGACAGATACCATGATACCCAGACTAATAACCTCATGGAGCAAGAAACATCTCTGACACAAGACCAAGCTGATGGTGATGGATGCTGTTGTAGCTGACAAGATAAAGGTGCTGGAAGAAAGAAAAGGTCGGCCCTCTAGGGCCATGCTAAATCAATCCTACTCTCGGTATTCCATGTCTAGGACATGTGGGCCTCGAGATATGATATCCTAGTTATCCGTAAAAGTGGGGGATAACATCTGGCTCCAACTCGGGGACATGTGCTCACCGTAGAGCACATGAGAACCTCAACATCTCTGGCATAACCTATTTACCTGCTTGATCTAAATAGCAATATTAGTAACCAATTGGGGTGGTAATGCCACCCCAACATATACATATATATAAAAGACTGTAATAAAGTGATCATAAGTATGAATGTGAAAGCAAACTACTTATCTGTACTTACTTGTTGGTTGGATGTTGGGTGTAGTCAAACAACCAGTGAAGCCAATCTAGCAACGTCCCACGATACCTGCCTTTGTGCTTCATCATAAACCAAAATAGTGATAAGTCAAGCACAAAAATGACATGAGTTAAAATATATATCATATCACCAGAAATCACAAAGTCTAACTCATGGAGGCAGGTGGGAGGGATAAAATCATGCCAGGTCAATCTCTGATGAAAGTGCTCAATCCACTTCAGGAAGGGGTCATGAAAATTCCAAGGTTCAGAATACCGACTTAACAGGTTTGCAATCTGGTTACCCAGGACGTCTTCACACTTTGAAGGGACTGACAAGGATCTAGTAGGTGGCTGCAAACTCTCAAGGGGAAGTTGAAACACTGAGATGACAGACTTGAACTTGTAGTTTTCAACCAACCCTTGGATTCTAGGGTTTGCTTCAGAAGAAACTCAACACAAAAGATATACTTCCCAACTACACCCTTAATGATACAACACGGTAGGGTAATAAGAGGTGGATGGAGAAAAAGGTCATGAGAATCCTTCTTTAGGCAAATAACGCTCTTACTCCTAGCAAGACCTGAGCACAGTGGTGGTAGATAGTCATCCTCATAGGATAAATCTAAGTGCTTGGAGGGGTACTCATCAAAGCCCTCAAGGTAAGACCAAAAATCGTCAGGCAAATACGATACTTGGTCAACCTTGAGTGGTTGGGGAGCATCGGTAAAAATCTCATCTCCTTGTTGCCACTGGCCAAGAGTAAGTTGTTGTGATAATTGCAAAGGAAACACTTGGAGACGACTCTCTATGTCATAGATAGGATCCATATCATAACTAACTGCATCCCACCTACGTCTCCCAACATGTATGAACTCATCAATGTTATCAGCTATGTCATTATCGATATCATAACATGCAGGATTTGTAGTATTCAAGGACTTGCTTATCTCCTCCTCATCTTCCCTATCACAAAGTAGAGCATCATCAAAAACTAGGGGAGGAGGGCAACCTATTGTTTCTTCTCATGCAGGAGCTTTGGGGATTTGGGTGCTTTCAACATGCGTTATGGTCTCATCCTCAGGAACTACCCCTTCATCTTCAGTTGTGCAGCAAGGAAGGTCTACTTCTTTCGAGGATTCCATTTCTCCTTCATTTTTTGAATCATGGGACAAGGTGTTATCGGAATCCTGAAATGGAACGCAACTAACCTCATCATCGTTTTGTTGTGCAAGGGAAAAGGGCTCTTGGATGGCCTCATCAGAGGGAGGAGCACAAGTTGGTACTTCATCATCTCGCTTAGGTTCTTGCTCCTTAATCACAACTTCATTCCGCTGGTCAAAAACTTGTTCCCTTCTTTCTTGGGGATCATCAGTAAAGGAAACTAGTTTTATCAAGTTGAGAGTGTCCACAGTACGATCATTGATTTTGGACAAGGAGAGATTTACCTCGATTCGAATGGCCATGTTGTGAGCTTATGTAAGTGTTTTTGGACCCTTTTTATTCAGGGGGAAGCTTAAATGCCCTAGAAGTCCATTAGTATAGAGATACACGAGGTACTTGCCTTCAGGACAATGGCTTTTGGGAATTTGGTGAAGCAACTTTTGAAACCTTACCCCGAAAGCTCTGACAGTCTCACTTTCTGTTTGTTTTATGCATTCAAGTCCTTTCAGTAACGATTGGATATCTTTTAATTTCATGCCCCAACTAATGAGAAAGATTTCTTCTAATTGGTCCATAGATGTGATGCTAGCGACTGGAAGATTATCATACCATGTTCTAGCATTTCCATGCAGAGTGGCAGAGAAAAGTTTCATTACCAAGTCTTTTGCATCATCACTAATACGTTGGTGCTGAGAGAAAGCCCAAAATTTGCTCATGTGATAGTCAGATCTTTCTCCATCCATGCCAGTGAATCCAGGGAGCCATTTTTCATACCAGGGAGGCATTTGTCTAGGGTATCCTGGGATTTTACTCATGTCTAAAGGCTTGTAGTTTCCTGGGTCCCATTGTGAAGTCATAGTTAGCTTCGTCATCAGTGGAGTCGCTAGATAATTTTCTTGAAACTATCAAAATATAAGGGAAAACACCCTAAGTGGAGTCGCCAGGTAAGCTTGTAAGATAAAGGCTCTAGAGACAAGGCTTACCCAAAAGTATCGTCTTGAGGAAGTTTTGACTCAGTGTTCCCCGGCAACGGCGCCGAAATGTTATCGTGTTGTTTGTAGTAAGAATAAAGGCTACAGATTGAAGAGGCAAACTGGTGTAACTGGAACCAATCCCACCCAATGTCACCTCAATGGGATGGTTCTTTCTGTTTAGGGAGGTAAGGCCTGAGGGAGACGTCCTTGGTGACTTGGGGTTTTGAGAAGGCTAAGGATTGTAAGACAAAGATAAGTTTCCCCCCTCACAAGTCACCATCGAGCAGATAGTCCGACTAACAACCAATAATAAAGTATAACCAAAAAAAGAGAGATGCACCTGCCTGAGACAAAGCAACACGAAACTAATATATGCAAGCTTGCTCACTTGGTTAGTACTTCATATAATTAATGACTATCTGATATATATAAGCAATTGGCTAATAAATATTGACGAAGTCAATGTTTATAAAATAACAATGATATGTAATGTCACTTCTTCAATAAATATTTAAAAAAACCGTGGCATTCAATGTAATAATCAACACTTCATTCAAGTAATGCCTTTAAATAACCATTCAATTGCTCATAAGAAAAATGTTAGCTGCACAAGTGATATTAATAGCAAGAGATGACGACAGCAGTAGATTAGCAAGGTTAGTTTTTTAAGATAGGGTTTCATTCAAAGTGTTGAGAGTGGTTTTGATCATGACATTCACAAGCTTGGTCTTAGATTAGTGCGTTTCCAGGGTTAATGGAGTCAAAAGGAGGACACAGGAGTTGAAGGATCAAGAAGATAGTAAAGCTAAGGACTGGAAGGTGAAGCTTTGAGGTGTTGCTATGGCAAGGCCTCAAAGTCAAAACCCTAGGGGAGAGAGACTCACTTTGGTGTAAGGGAACTAGGCCTCAGTGCTCTCTCCTCCTTTCTTAACTCGATGGAAAAACAGCTAGCACAAGAAGTGGCATAAAACTAAGACAGGAGGATTTACAAGGCAACATGTTGCTATGGCAAGGCTTTACCAACAAACCCTAGAAAAACGGCTCATCAAGGTGTAGTTGAACTAGGCCCTGATGCGTCTTCTTCTTCTTAGCTCAAAGAAGTAAAAACGGCTAGCATAGAAGAGGAAGGATAGAGTGTAGCTAAGGCTAGGCTCAATCCTCTTCAACATGAAAGAGTAGAGTGTTGCTAGGGAAAGGCTCTATCTCGCTTTAGCAAATGAAATGGCTAAGAATCTTGACGGGGACATGAGACAAGGACCTACAATGTGTGCTTGTCCCCTAGGGTTTATTCAGCAAATTATAATCATAAATGCAAGAGAAATAAGACTACAACAATTCAATTAAGAAGTTTTGCAGAAATTTACTTACATTCAACCAAGAAATCAAGTAGCAAACCCTAGTTGTAACACCTTCCACCAAGATAAATGCCAGAGATGCCAAGAAAATCTTCCTTCAACAAGTGTGCCTCACTATTTCAGCCAAAACCCTAGAATAGGGTGCAAATTTCAGACCTCACTAATGAGTGAGTGAGAGATGATGAAAAAATAAAGGTGAAAATCCTCCATTTATAAAGTACCATGACCTAATTTTACATTTTAGGTCATGAAAAAGGCCGACAAGGCCAAAATACTAAAATCATATTGTTTTACATTAAATGTTCAAAATTAAAACTTAATCAAGCTAAAGAGAGACGTCATGCCCCTTTCAGGGAGACGTTAGCCCCTTCTAGGGCAAATGGGGCATCCTGGAGCAAAACACTAACCCTCTTCTCCAACCTGGCACACGTGCCAACACTGCCAAATCTGCTTCTCAAGACTTCCATAAGGCTGGATGACATCATGATCATCATGGGTGATGTCCTCGGCCTTCCAAGGCCAACGTTCCACTGAAAAAGGGCCAATCCCCCTAGGTCAAGCTCTGCCAAGGTGCCTCTGGTGGAACGTTCTCCTCTACTCCAGTGCAAAGCCCCTAATCCATCTATGTCTTGTCTTTGCCCCCCTGATGGGGTCTCAACATGCACTTGATGGGCTCTTCAGCCCCATGGAGCTCCGAACTGATCATCTCCCCATGTGTACTGGTCCAAATGGTACCTGTCCGTCAGGCATGATCCTGCACATCAACAACTACGCCCTCCATGGGCTCATCAGTCACAGGGATCATATCAATGTCCATCACATCTCATCATCAATATTATTAAATACGTACATAAAATCCCTAATACATTAGTCAAAAGCTCAAAGACATTACACAAGCCTGCAATACAAATTTGGAGAAAATGACAGGGCGCCCTATTGGGCTAGTGTCCACTGGAAGAGGAAAGTTTTCGGAAGAGACCTCATCCAAGCCATGCAAGTGGGTGATGTGGTCAAGGGATGTCCAAGCAGGTGGGTGCAGTGAGGGCAGAGGATGCAAAGTTTTACCTGTGGGTGCCTTTGTAGAAGGCGAGTTGCACCTGTCCTGGATGCAAATTTTTCCAAGCCCATTCATGCCTTTTATTCTTTTATTTTTATATTGCTTTTTTATTCAAGAGGCTAGTCAGGGGACACTGCCATGGCGTGGTGACCAGTTGTGACAGCGTTACCCACAAGTACTTTCACAGAAATGAGAAGCCTGGCTCGTGATGAGACCCCTTTTCCCTTGGCCATGCAACCAAGAGTCACTACCCTGGTGTGGTAACCAGCTGGTGGTAATGTCATACTGCTAGGTACCCAAGGACCTAATAGGCTGGCTCGTGATGAGACCCCCTATCCTCTGATTAGGTCTTGTTTTATTATTTTTACGGGTCCCTCTTGTTTCTTGCTGAGAAGCCTTTTATTGCTTTCTCGGGGATCCTTGGGCGAAGCATCTTGAGGTTTTATTCTTAGGCTTTTATCTTTTACCAGCTTGCTTTTACCTTCCGGGCCTTTAGCTCCTTCTTCCCACGAGATAAGGTGCAATCCTGAAAATAGGTCAACCCAGTGCCCGGACAAGTGGAATGGGACAGGTGAGTGGGAAGCAAGATGAAAAAGTGGTGCTGTGAAGGGAACGGACGATGGCTTTTCAGAAATCACCCCCGGTGAAAAACCGAAACCTAAGGACACAGGCTTACTAGGGCATCCTGTCAATCCCCCTAGACATGGTCAAGTGGGCAAGTGTAAGATCCAAGCATTTGTTAGAAACAAAAGGAATCAAATGCACATATTCAAGGGTTTTGATGATCAAAGTGACACATACCATGATACCCGGACTAATTACCTCATGGAGCAAAAAACATCTCGGACACAAGGCCAAGCCGATGGTGATGGATGTTGCTGCTGCTGACAAGATAAAGGTGCTGGAGCCTGGAAGAAAGAAAAGGTGGGCCCTCCAGGGCCATGCTAAAGTCAATCCTGCTCTCGGTACTCCATGTCTACGACCTGTGGGCCTCGAGACATGATCTCCTAGTTATCCCTAAAAGTGGGGGATAACATGTCCCAAGTCCATCCAAAAGCCTATGAGCTAATATTTGAACGTGTTGGGCTTACCTCATGGCTTATGGTGTCATTTAATCCATTTCTATGAGCTCCTTTGTGGAGGTTGCACTTGCTCTCGAGTTACCACTTTCTAAGCGCTACGTTTTTCCAACCCCTTAATCTACCTTTTTATTGTCCTTTTATCATATTTGCAAGTCCTCTTTATAAGGTTTCAAGCTATAACATCATTGCTTTGGGACTGGGGCGAACACGGAAAGGGTAGAGCTCAAGTATGGACAACTTTTGAGAGTCCTTGCTATTATCCCTTTCTTTACTTAGCATTATTCTTTCTTTATTAATCTTTTACTAGCTGTTTCCATCAACCTTTGGGCCTTTAGCCCCTCTTCTCATGAGAGAATGAACCATGACGCATTATCGAAGTTTAGTACATTGCGACAGGCTCCAGGATGGTAAGTATTAAGTATGGCGGGAAAACGAAACGTTACCCTTGTGCGCCCCCCCCCAGTAGTACACTTTTTCCTTGGGGGTGACAACATATGACTAGGGTACAAATGCTGGCCACCAAGTTGAAACAAGGAAACAAACATAAATTCTTGAACTTATGATCCATTATCCAACTCCAACCAATGATCCTCATTTACATGCCTAGTATATTTAGCACAACACCCTGTATGAAAAAGGACTAACATACCTCATGGTGACGCTGGCTTACCATCTTCCATACACTGTGTTGACTGGATGCGATGAGCTTGGTTGATCATCATCATCAACGAGATCATTGTTTTCATTGTGGGCCACGAGACATGATCTCCTCCAGTTACCCCTAGACATGGGGGGGGGGTAAGAGTAGGAATTGGTCATTTCATGATGGCCTCCATCTTTGCGGGATCTGACTTGAGTTCCCCTCCATTGATCACATACCCCAAATACATCAATAACTACTGAGCAAACTCACATTTCTTGAGGTTAGCCAATAGATGGTGCTTTTCAAGGCCTCTTAACACCTGCATAAGATCTGAGATGTGCTCTTCCCCGATAGAGCTATAAACCAATATATCATCCAAATATACTATAACAAATGAATCTAAATATGGGTGTAATACATCATTCATCAATCTTATAAATGTAGCTGGTGCATTACATAAGCCAAATGGCATGACCAACCATTCATATAGACCTTGCCTTGTCTTGAAGGCGGTCTTCCAGGTGTCTTCTTCTTTGACACGTACTTGGTGGTATCTTGATTTTAGATCCAACTTGGTGAAGTACTTGGCGTGATGCAACTAGTCTAAAATATCATCGATCTTAGAGTGCAATATTGTTTAAAGTTCTGTAATCGATACATATTCGCCAAGTCCCATCCTTCTTGGGTACTATAATGATAGGTGACCCACAAGGTGAGTTGCTTGGTCTAATCACTCTCTGCTCCAACAGCGGTTGCAACCGCTTCTTCACTTCATTTGCTTTCGGAACAGATTGTCTATAGAGCCCAATGTTGGGCAATGGGGAGTCTGGAAATAACTGTATTTTGTGGTCCACTTCCCTCTTGGGTGGTAGCCCTTTAGGCCCCTGGAACACTCCTCTGTATGCTTGTAGCAACTCCTCCAACTGATGTTTATGCTCTTTAGTACTCTCCTCCATGGATGCCTTTACTCTTACCAACTCATCATCATAATGATTTTCTCTTAAGAAAAGTAAAACAAATTTTTGACTAGAACTAATCAACTTCTTGGCTTGGTTGGCACTTACCAGTGAGATATTTAATTTACCTTTGTGTGTGTTGATTATGTAGGACTTCCCATCCTTGATCAAGCGGTACTGGTTGACTCTCCGCATGAAGATTGCATCCCTCATTTACATGTACGGGCTCCCAAACACTACACCACACACATCTAGGGGTATTACATCCTGATCCAACAACACTTCATCAATAAAGTTTGCACTTAAAACAAATTTAATCTTACACTGTTTTGTTACCTTGATCTTTGCATCCTTGTTTACCCAATCCAATGGATAGGGGCTAGGATGATCGCAAACCTCCAATTCAAGCTTTTTGACCATATCTGCTGCTATGAGATTAGCCCGTGAACCAGAGTCAAACATAGAGTCTATCTTGGTCTTCTTGACCTGGATCTTGATGTGGAAGAGTTTGGTCATCTCCTTCTCTTCTCGGTGATGAAAGCTACTTAGATTCACCTCCTTTTGCACTAATGTGCAGACAATTTTCTCATCCACATCGGAGTTGCTTTCAACCTAATTGCTCGAATCCGTGGCAAGAAGATTCTTTTTATTTGCATCCTTATTGTGGTTCTTTAGGTTCAGCTCTAGATGTAGTTTCCAACACTTTTCCTTAGTGTGACCATCAATATTGCAATGGTTACAGTGGTTGTTGGGATCCTTGCATTGATGTGTAGTGGTTGTCGTCTTCTTATCCTTCCCCCCCTTCTGCTTCTTCCCCTCCTTGGAAGCTTCCTGGTGCTCTTTCTGTTTGGAACCGCTTGGATGCCCTTTCTTGTGGCCTATGTTTTTCAGATATTGTGTCTATACACATGCCTCGATCACTGTCCTTGGATGGAAAAACATCACTTTATTTCGTAGATGACTATGTAGATCCCCTAGATACTTGAGGAGTACATTTGGTTTCTTGGGAGAAATACCCAGCATGATGGCCATCTTTCTGAATTCGGTGGTGTACTCCTGCACACTTTGCCCCTACCTTTGCCTGAAGTAATGTCAACGGATCCATTGGTACTCTACATACCCAATAAGATAGAACTGAGACTTAATGAGGGTTTTGAAATCCTCCCACTTAGTTACTGGTGGATCACCTTCAAGCCTAAGTGTCTCCATGTGACTTTCCTACCAGGTTAAAGCATGGCCCTCTAACTTCAGTTTGGCAAATGATATCTTTTGATCCTCATCTATATGGTGAACATTGAAATATACTTCTAGTTGTTGCAACCAATGATTCAGTTTTAATGCATCAATCTCACCTTGGTATGACTTTATGTCCACTTTTTCTTCCATCTTGAATAGGGATTGTGAAGGGTTTTAATGACACTTGAATTGGGATGCTCTTTCTTAGACTCTTTCCTCAACTCCTTTTGTAGGTCTTCATTATCTCTCGATTTTCCTTTTGATCCGATCTCAGAGTTAGAGCCTCCAGCCTCTCTGAACGGTCCGAGCTTGCTTGCTAGAGCCTCCATGAGGAGGGACATATTGCGAGATATGTCGAAGACTTTCTCTTCCAGTCTCACAAATCTCTCCTCTGTTGGATCTCAAGGGTTGTTATGAACAAACTCGTCAGCCACGGCTAGGGTTCTGCAACTTTCTTTTTAAATTGATTCCTAGATACCTGCAACTTCCCACAAATGCCCCAAAGAAACCTGCTCTGATACCGATATGATCTGTAAATTGTTGTGGATATTCCACTGGAACAGTTCGTCACAACAGATCTGATAATATTATGAAATCTTAGATTTATGTAGTTTATTTCTTAGTTTATTTCTTTATATCCCAGATTTATTATCTCTAGCTTATGGCTTGAATTTAAGAAATAACCGAAATACAAAAATGAAAGAATAGGCACAAATACACACCATCCACAGAAATGAATACAAGATTTGACCTGGGAAACACAATACAAGAGAAAACCCAGCTAGAAGGTCAGGGCTATGCTTTGCTCTCTTTGCTTCAGTTATAAAATGCACATACAAAGGAATGGTAACTCACTATGGAGTTATCTTTTGGTATTGTGGCTTGAACAACTACCATAGAATCCTCCTCCTTCTCTGTTATGCTCTCAAAATACAATTCTCAAATGTTTTGCTCAGCTATGGAACAAGATGCAATGCAAAAGAATGAAACCCCTTCTCCTCCTAGCGGCTCGGTATTTAACATAGCCCGATAGCCATCTAGGGGTAGGGTTTTGACTTCCTCAACCCTCAATTGTGATAAGGTTTTGGACCTTCTAGAATCTTCTTGAAAGTCCACATATGGCTAGCCCCATATGCAAGAGTAATGGGGATTGACGTGGCATCCTCTCATACCATGGTGGTCAACATGGTAGGTTAACTTGCGAGAGGCATAACTTTTTCATATGAGCTCCAGTTGAAGCGGTTTTTGCGCCATTGGAAAGGTCTCTGAGTGTAGATATGTGTCAAGGGGTATGAGTTAAAGCAGAGAAATTTGACCCCAAAAAATGTTGTTTGATGCCTCAAAATGGCTTCAGAAGTTTCAAACCCCAATTTTCCAAACTGGTACTTGTCGTTAAAATGACCTTGCAAGTTGATTCCTCCAATTTTTTCCACTCTGAAAGCATCGAGATATATGACAAATATTATAGTGATCCAATCCAGATTAGTAAGGAATAATAAATAACATTTATTAAGGAGGGTGATTATGTCTAATGATTGCATTGAATGTGATTAAACTCTCCTTCTTTCTTGCATTGACCTCCTTGAAGGAAGGACGTAGTCATTTCCCTCATACTCTTGATAACTTGTGTTTGTTGTGCATAGATTGTTTTGTAACAATTGTGAATGATCTTAAAGGATGTTGATAGGTGTTTACCTTTGTCACATGATAGTTTATATCATGATTAGGTTTCAAGGCCAGTTGTGTTTACCTTATGAAGGTTTTGTGACATGTTATGCATCTAGGCATATTTGAATAATGAGTCAAGAAGCCTCCAAGGTATTGAAGTATTATTCCAGGGTTATAAGAATCTTGGTGATGATTGATTTTTATTTCTGATTAATGTGTATGGTGTGAAATGCATGAGTTTGAAGACACCAATCCTTAATCCTTAGGATCGCTATCCTTGAAAGTTATCAAGCCCTCCTTACATGAGATTATATGTGATGAGTTGAAGCTATTTGATGAATCTCAGAGATAGATATAGGTTGTAAAATAAATGATCATGCTTATGGTGATTTGGTTATGCCATCTATGCTTGATTGTCATCATGTTGGGAATATGTTATGTGGCACATTGTGAATCACTAGTTTCTAATTGATTGAAGATCTTGAAACTTGATTTGCGTTGACTAGAGAGTTCTTATCTAGACATTGCATTTAAAGTTTGAAATAATGCTATACATTGTCATTGTATTCATAGAGAAAGGGTTTTGAGAATGGTCTTGCATTATAGAGAAATTTTACATTCCGTTACCATCATTGATTTATTGGACCAACAAACCCTGTTTTGATGTTGGTATAGAAGGTACGTTACAGAGAGGATCTTCCACCGAGTTTGTTGGTGAGTTTATGTTTTGAGATATAGCATTAAAGTTCACTGTTTTCCCATATTTAATAAAATAGTGATGCAGATTTGAGAGCTTCGTTTTTTTGTGCATTTTCTGTTAGTGTTTCTAGTAGCATGTGTTTGCAGATTAACATATTCAAAGATTGTTGTTTTGATATAGTTTTAGTGTTTAAAGTTACCTAGGGTTTAATTATTCTTTGAGTATAAAGTTTGCTTACAATGGTTTGAGAAATTTCAACATGGTATTAGTCTTCAGAGTACATTTGTTGAAACTTCCCAGGAATTTAGGGGTGGTATGCCTGAGCTTTGGTAGTGAAGCAGATCTAGACCTGAGAAGGGTTGAGGAGTGAGATGCATAGGATCTTCTAGTAATTGGAAGGTTGTGTTTGATTTTAAATTGTTAATATGTTTTCGTGTTTGTTTGAAGAGTGGCAGTCATGGCTAGTCAGAATCTTTGAGATTGTCACTTGTTGGAGGGCACTTCCAACTTTGTTCCATGGAAGTGCAAGGTGTAGATTCTCTTGGAAGAGGTTGAGTTGTGGTACCTTGTGGAAAAGGATCCCTAGATCCCAAGGCTCTGGATGAGCACACTAGGAAATCAGTGAAAGTGAAACAATTTTTTTTGGATTCGGTGAAGGACCATCTAATCCTTCATATCACAAAGAAAAGGATGGCTAAGGATATGTATGATGCCTTGGTCACCTTGTATTAGAGTGAGAACATGTCTGGGATAATTCTATTGAAGAATAAACTAACTAGTGCTCGCATGAGCAAACTGATATAGTATGTAGCTATCTCATGACGATCACAAAGTTGAGAGATTAGCAAGTTGTAGTTGGTGACAAGATAGCAGAGAATGAGCTAGTTCAGATCTATTTGAATGGATTTGGTCCATCCTGGCATCATTTTGTACAGTGTGTATGTGCTTGTGAGCATATACCTTCATTTGGTCCGTGGGATGCTTTTGTTTGGGAGGAGATGAGAGTGGAGACAATTCCAACTAGCTATGAGGATGTACTAGACTTAGCACTTATCGGGAAGGTGAGGGAGGAAAGAAAGAAGGATCCAGGAAGGGTTGGAAGAAGGAAGATTTAGGGTCTTCCAACCAAGATAAGAAGGTTTTGAGCGATATCAAGTGCTTCAAGTGTAACAAGCATGTCCACTATGCTTTTCAGTGTCTTGAGAAGAATAAAGGAAAGAGTAAGTAGCAAGAGCAACAAAAATAGCGTGTAAGAAGTGCAGAAGCTTTAGGCGCATGTGAGTTGACTAGTAGGCTAGACACTACAGTTGCCATGGTGTCATGCCTTTCTATCAACATGGTTTCAAGTGTTGAGTGGTATGTTGACAGTGGAGCCTCTTGACATATGACAAAAAACATATCAACCTTCTTTAGGTTAGAGGAACAAGATACCGTCATGCAGGTGGATCTTGGTGATGGGAAGTACCTAATGACTGGGTCGGTTTCCATCTCATTCGACATGGCAACAAGATAAGTTTTGGAGCTCCATGAGCTATTGTATGTTCCTGGTATGACTAAAACTTTGCTTTTAGTTTCTTGTTTAACAGATTTGAAGTGCAGGGCTAAGTTTATGATCAGGAAGTGATAATCATAAGTCATAGCCTTGATCCTGAAGTTTTGGCTAGAGGAGTTAGGGAGGGTGGACTTTATAGATTGCTAGTAGATCCCATGAAGCAAAGAGCCTTGTTGATTAACAGTGACAATTTGGGTGAGATTTGGCATAGAATATTCGGTCACCTAGATTGTGGATCTTTGCCTCTTCTGAAAGATATGGTGGTTGGATTTCCTGATTTCAAGGTGTAGAGGAGAGGAGTGTGCACTCGACAAGCATGTTGAGGCTGCTTTCCCAAGCAGTGAGCACAAAACAAGAGGAATTTTTTATTTGATTCATTCAGAGGTCTATGGACCCATGTCATCAACTTCATTGACAATAATCTTTATTATATTACTTTCGTTGATGGTTCTTCCAAGAAAACTTTGGTATATTCTATGAAGACCAAGAATTAGGTCTATAACAAGTTTTGAGAGTTCAAAGGTCTTATTGAGAACCAGATAGGTAGGAAGATCAAGGCATCGAGATCAGATAATGGAGGGCAGTATACATCCAATGGTTTTGATTCCTTTTGCAGAGAAGCAAAGAGTAAGAGGGAGTTTATAGTGCCTTACAATCTGCAGCTGAATGGGATCATAGAATGAAAGAATAGGTCCATAGTAGATACTGCTAAGTCTAACGTTCATGACTTAAATTTGCCTATGTTTCTTTGGGTAAAGGCATGTTGTACATCAGTCTACAGACTAAATAGGTGTCCTCATATAGTGTTGGAGGAAAAGAATTTAGAGGAAGCTTTCACAAGGGAGAAACCAAATGTTTCTCATTTCAGGGTGTTTGGGAGTCCAATTACATTCATGTTCCAGAGGAGAAAAGGACAAAGGTTGAATCGTTTAGTTTGAAGGGTATTCTAGTTGGTTGCATTGAGTCCTCTAAGGCTTACAAGATCTATGTTCTATATCAATGGAAGATAGTAGTTAGCCAGGGTGTGAAGGTTGATGAGAATGCATGGTCTTCTAGGTTCTAGGAGCTTCTAGCAGTGATTGAGGAGGAGACAACACTTGCAGCCCCAAGTATTCATCCACATATTTTAAGGAATTTAGGGTCAGGATAGATAGGTTCCGGTACAAGTATAGAGATAGCTTTACCACCCAATACTACCAAGAGGCCAAGGTGGATTACATAGACATTGGAGGAGGCAGAGGAGCAAGTTAGTTCTGTAAAGGCTTCTTATCGAGTAAGCCATCCTCCTAAGAAATTTCCCAATTATGTTGCATTGATGTAGAGGCTTCTAGTTATGAGCACGCATGGTAGTATTCCATGGTGGAGGAGTACAACTCCATCATGATGAATGATGTGTGGGAGATAGTTTCGAGAACAGAGGGAAAATTAGTGGTTGATTCTAGGTGGTTGTATAAGGTGAAGCATGCAGTTGATGGTAGCATAGAGAAATATAAGGCTTGGTTTGTAGCTAAAGGATTTTCTTAGAGAGAATGAGTTGACTATGAGGAGATCTTTGCTCTAGTTGCCAGGTATACTTCTATAATACTATCATGTCTTTAGCATTAGTTGGTTGACCATTGTATCAGATGGATGCAAAGACAACCTTCCTCAATGGTGTGATTAATAAAGAAGAATACATTAATAAGTCGAGAGGGTTTGAATTGCATGGGCGAAAGACCCATGTGTGTAGGTTGAAGAAATCCCTTTATGGGTTGAAGTAGGCACAGTGTGCTTGCTACTCTAGGATTGATGAGTACTTGTTAGGTATAGGATTAACCAATACTTTTGTAGATCTCGATCTTTATTATTTATTTATAGATTTGATTTGCTTGTTTTGGTCTTGTATGTAGAGGACTTGATACTTGATAAGGAGTTCTAAGAAACACATAGTAGGATGCAAGGTAGA
>ML844794.1:27505-41752 GCA_009831015.1 Picea engelmannii | reverse complement strand
TTAAAAATATCAATATTTTCAGCGTCACCCCGCTCGGCTATATATCTATAAAAGAAAAACAAAATAAGAGCTGTGGGAAGTGCTTGTAAACCCGTCGGGATACTGAACAGGTCTGCTGGCAGTGGGTAAATGCATGCATGGCACCAAGACAACTTCACCAGGGTACTGAACAGGCCTGGTGGCAGCGAAGCAATGTCGGGTACATGAAAATTTGCAAAAAGAAAAGAAACCTCTTTAATGTCCTTTATTCTGATCCAGAACTTCTTGACAGGATACAGATGTCAGAGTGGGTTAAATGGCAACCCTGTCGAGGCTATGGACGCCTGCTGGTAGCAGTGGCTATGCCAATAGTATTGGAGATTTTATATTTAATATCGTGACTTGCTGATCTTAAGACTGTTATTGGTTTTCATCTTTTAAAACATTGCTGGGAAAAATAATTAATGATGATGTCAGTACGATCTTCTGGTTGTTATTTTTGAGTTGAAATTTTCTTGGCTGTCCTAATCTGAATTTGTTTCTTTTGACAGAGATAACTGCTTCTTCCAGTGTGTCACCATTGTTGGCAGCCAATTCACCTTTTTCTATTATCCTATAAGCTTCCTACACCTATGTCTTGTGAACATCAAGTTTTTCATCGCATTTTTCAAATAGACGACATTTTCATTTCTTGCGACATTTACACTTTTGTCTTCGTTAAGTTTTCACGACTGTAAGCGTGAAATTTTTTCCTTTCGAAGTTGTTTTTCGATCATTATCTGAACTGTGGATATTTCTATTGCGCTTACCTTTCATTGATCATTACATGACTGGCTATATCCTTTGATCGGTTCTCATACTTCAATTGATTGTATAACTTGGTTTTATTAAAGGCATTTAGCGCTTGGATTTGCACTTTATATAACTTGCCTGATCATTGATTCTATGAAATGCATAGGGGTTTGATTAAATTTTTTATTTTGTATATGATGTAATCCCTATGTTAATTTTTTTCATAACTTATTGGTTTGTCAATGAATATGAATATCATTTGGCACCTTGGTTAAACTTTGTTTATATGAATCAATACATTGGCGCATAGTTGATTTTGGTGTTGATTTGTATGTCGGGTGTTTAAACACTATGGCATAGTGTTGGCACGTATTGGTATACACATTTCATTTCATTGGTTGTACGCATGATTTAATGGTTTAATTATTATTATGGAATAAACAGATATGTAAATTGGCGGTTGTACTGGTGTAATGAATATTATGCATGGTAGACTCCACCACCTTCGCATGCGCGCATTAATGCTTACCCCTTTTGCTCGTTCATTGCTGTTGATTCGGGTAGCTCTACCCCTGTATGCATTGGTGAACTCAAACCCTTCCCTTACCATGCATTCAACTCCATGGCACCAGTCGTTCGAGTTGAACCCAATGGCCACCAAGCCCTATTGATGTTTGATAATGCTCACCAAGATTTGGCAGACAGTGGATGGCTTACCTTCGTGAAACATTTTGAGGGTTTTAACCTTTGCGTAGCTCGACAGTTTGCCATGACCTTCGATGGCTGTCGAGCCAAGGTTGAAGATGTACAGTTAGAGATTGATGAACAGTTCATCAGCTCGGCCACGGGGTTATCTATTTCTGGACAGCGCTGGTTTAAGAATTGCAAGGTCAAAGAAGTGTCGTGGACGTTGTTGTTTCAATCGCGCAAAATCACCTCCTGTGATAGAGGTATGCCTGTGAATATGCTTAAACAATGATGGCATGATTTATTAATGATAATTAAGCAGTTTGTGACCTACGAAGGTTGATACGGGCTTGTCTTCCTTTACCACCTACGTCTATTGATGATTTTCATAGGTTATCCTCTAAACATGTCGTTTTATTTTCATCGGAGCTTGTATAAAATGTCTAAAAAATATAAGAGGCACAAAGTTGACAACAACTTGTTTCACCATGGGCTTATTAATCTCATCATTGTTTATCATTTGATTATGCTAGGTGATAGTTGGAAGGCCTTCATCGCCTGTAATGGATTTGAGGACACCGACCCTGTACAGGTTGATAAACCTGTGGTAACTGAGACTAAGGACGAACCGCCGCTACCTTTGCACCTACTACTGCCTAAACCCTTGGCCAACCCTCCTATCGACTTACCCGACACTGTAACTAAGAGTGCAGAAGCCATTACAAAGCCTATGAGCAAAAATCCCAAGGTGAACCTCACTACAAATGCCAAAGGGAAAAAGAATGCACGGTTGATTTCACGGATGGTAAGGAATAAGCCAAAACCCCCTGTTGAGCCAAACCCTATCTTCTTGAGTGAGGACTCCGATTCAGAAGTGGAGCGTTTCTTGGCTAGCGAATACCCCTATTTGCAAGGTTTGTGTGCCAAACCCTCATATGATTTTGTATCAAATCTACCCCTGTGCCTAAAGGACAACCCTAACTACCCAGGCATTGAATTGCCTCGTGAAACCCTCAGCTATTTGTCCAAACCCTCACTTGCTCTGTTTAAACCTACACACTCACCCTGTGATCAGTGCAATTCATGGTTGGAGAGGTATTATATTGATTTCCCGATACTCTAGTCAAAGATTCAATCTTTGAAAGACATGATTGCAGTCCTGACTAGTCAAAAGGCCAAGCTCCAGGCGACGGATAAAAAACAGAAGAAAACTGGCTATATACTGTTTAAAAATGTGGAATCAGCCACGACTGTTGTAAACTCCAAGCTGGTATAATCAAGCAGCCTCGTTGCTACACAGGTATGGAAAATTTGATATCATTTTGTTTGTAAATAATCTAGGTTATTATAATGATTTGTATTCTGTTTTAAACAGTTCTGTTCACATTTTGAATTAGCTCTGTTATATTGCGTGCATTCTATATGTAGCATTTCTTTGAATAAAAAGGAATTTTGATTCGGTATACGATTCGATTATCCCCAGTATAGAAATCAATAGATTTTGATTGGATTTGAGTTTGAATTTGTTGGATTGTTTGCCTTCAAATGAATTGGTTTGTATCCGATTTGAAAAGGAGATTTTTTATATTCAATTTAGAACACAATCTTGCTCGGATTTGATTTGGTTATCATCCATGTTCTATGGTTGGTAAATGGTTTCATTAAGTTTGATTGTTACGATATTTCTTGGATTCGATTTCATTATCATTGGTATGCTATGACTGGTAAACGTTTTCAGGAAGATACTTGTTATGATGTTGTGTCATTTGATTGTTTCCAAGTTAAGGATAATGACTCTGTCTCTTTGATGAAAACGTTACGCTCAAATAACATTTGCGCCCGAATTGGGAATGAATCCAAATCATAACACTGTGTGAAAATCTTAGTGAATCGATTCGTTCTTATTCAAATTTAGCAAGTCTGTCCTATGAGTTGAGTTCAGATTATAATTGATGCTCTGTATTTTAAATTTATGTAATGAATTTCTCAAATCTTTATATGATTCGTTCGATTGAAACAATTGTGATCAAAATTAATTGATCTTGTTTGCTTGTTGTGCAAGGATCAACGATCGAAATCTATGAAAAATTCAGTTTGATTGATCCTGTTATGTTTTTGGTTATGTGTCAGTTATGGTTTGAATTCGTTCATAGCTAAAATCACTTGCTATATAGTTATCGTGATTATCCTGTTTTATTCGATGATTTATCCTATTGATGAGACAAGTGTAACGAAGTGTTTGCGATTTGTTTTATTTTCAATTGAAAATAAAAAAAGATCTCATAACAGAGGGATTCGATTTGTTGAGACACGATTATGATGTTGTTACATATGATTTCATTTACCTAACTTATAACAATAATCAAAACAGGGTATTTCTATCTTTGTATTCGATTAAATGATATGAATCTTTTGCTATATTGTTACAACTATAACGAGTGGAAAATGATTTTGTTGGATCGGATTGTATCTATTGTTTAACAATCACATACGATATGTTTGATTATCAGTTTCAATTGGATATGAAACAATCTTATTACTGTTCGATTATGACTATGTGGATCCGATTTTGTGGTGACAAAACAACAAAGTATTCCTATCTTTATTTTCGGTTGAATAACTATTGATCCTATTTAATATTAAATGATAAAATCATTTTGATTCATTTTCAAGTAGTTATTGGAAGATAATTAGATTTAATTCTTTTAAAAGATTTTGAATCGATTCTGATTCTGATTTTGTATCTCATTTAGACTAGCTACATAATCAGATGATTCTGTAGCTAAGTTTGTAGAATTAAATTTTTATTGTTTTATTAGTAAAATATCTGTCTAACTTGTCTATTTTTGACCTGTTTCAGGTGAATTCGAAATTGCATTGGATTTGATGGGCATTTTAGAGGATATTTGGATGTTTTAGTTTCATTTTAATTTCCTAGTTTAGTTGATCTTGGGAATATTTTCCCAGATTATGTAAACAGTTTGATACTGTCCACAGGGAGGTTTTACCCAGTGGAAAAACTTATAAATGCTTATTATTTTTGTAATAACACCATCCTCATTCGTGGGAGAACAGGGATATGGAATTTTAATACAGACTGAGACAGAGATTGATGTTTTGTTACATATTTAGCTTTTCATAATATCAATGTTTTGTTTCATGTTTATGTGTATCTATTTGCATTTGGTTAATGACTACTTTAACTATCATACTCTTTTGCAAATGATATGATTTAATCAATATAATCCATATCTGACTTCTTCCAGCACTTAAAAAACATAGCAGTTACTTGATTTAGTTTGTGAACGATAGATTTCTCTTCTTCATTGATTGGATTATTAAGTATAAGTTTTTTGCATAACAGGTTTACCTTGTTGCAGAGATTTATAAATGATATAATTGTTATGATTTTTTATGTCTTGTTTGTCCTGTAAACAACTCAAAGAGCATTGCAGCCTATCATTTATGAGAAGCTTCTGGATTATCCGGTGCGATTTGCCTTCCTCCGACCAGCTTCGAAGTCATCATACACAGGACAAATCTGGAGCATTTCCAGGTCTGTTTATTGTTTATTTGTTTAGTATATTTGTTAGTATTTTAGTTAGATATATGTGCAATTAGTATTTTAATGTTTAGTTTAGTTAGTTTTCTGTTTTATTTCTTGTTTATAAAATTACAAAATCAACAAAAATATCTTTCTCTGTCTTAGGGCAGAAAGTAAATGAGTTTTCCAGGTTTTACTTAAATATGTAAATTGTAGATAATGTATATTTTGTGAATAGGTTATATTTCAGATAGTAGTTAGTATAGTATTAGTTAGTAGTTTGCATATATAGTAATAGTAGATTAGTTAGTTTGTTTAATAGTTAGTTTTAATTAGATTAGTTAGATTAGTTCATTTTATTTATTGTTAGTTAGTTTAGTTTGTTTTATTTAGTTTGAGTTAGTTTAGTTTTAGTTAGAATAGTTAGTTTAGATTAGTTTTCTCTTTGGTTTCCCTAGGACCTTAGATCAGCTAACGGAGCCGCTAAACCTATCAGGGTGGTTCATTCCAAATGGCTTGGGTTATTAGACAACCCCGTACCAACTCCACTCTCTCAGTTGATGGACGGTCAATTTCGCCTGTCAACAGGATCCCACAGTCTATCATCTTAGATCGGGACAGTAGGTTCCTTAGTATATTTTGGTCCAGCCTCTGGTTGATGTTGGACACCAAGCTCACCCAGTCCACAAATTTCCATCTGCAAACTGATGGCCAGACAGAGGTCGTTAACCAGATGATCGTACACATTCTGCGCATGTACAATTCAAAGCATCCATGCACATGGGGTGAGAGCCTCCCCTATGTACAACATAGCTACAACCGGGTTCTCCATAGCTCAACTAGCCACAACCCCTTTCAAGTGGTCTTAGGATTCCATCCACTATGTCCCATTGACATAGCCATGCCATTTGTGGCTACTCAGGAAGATTCAGATCGTGTCCAGTCTGAGGCGGATAAGGAAAACAACTTCATTGAGCACATTCAACACATCCACCAATAGGTTCATGACATCTTGGACAGAGCCAATGCTCATTACAAGCAACGACATGATCAACATCGGGTGCCACACAACTTCCAAGTGGGTGACAAAGTGTGGCTGCATTTGCAAAAGGAGCGCCTTACTGGACCCCACCACAAGCTTCGTCCACTTCGATATGGGCTATACACCCTCACTAAGGTTGTAGGGGAAAATGCCTTTGAGCTCAACATTCCACCATTCCTTGGTATGCACCTAGTGTTCAATGTGGACCACCTTTGGCCCTACTTTCCACCTCTACTAGACACATCCGACATGGCAGAACAACTCACACCAACAGAGTTAAATCTAGACTGCATGGAACAAGCCAGAACTGATAAGATCATGGATACATAGATCAAGCACACCTGAAAACAAAGGATACCGCTATATCGAGTTGTCAAAGCAGGCCAACTCCTTCACCAAGGAAAATGGCTCACCAGGGACCAAGTTCAGCAGAAGTTTCCTCATCTCATGGAGGAACTCAACGCATTGGGGACCATTGCTTCTTAAGGGGGTAGGAATGATCCAAATGGATATTTGTGGCCACCCACCTATTCCACTTGGACCCCCACCATTGCTTCTTTCAGTTTTTTTAGTTTTCACACAATTTACTATTTTTAGCAGTTTTTTTCGGGTCTTGAACTTCCGAGGCCATTTTGAGGCCCTAAACGATGTTTTCTTGGGTATGTTTCTCTTAAAAAATAACATCTAATGATGCTATTTTTTCTTGATCATTGTAGGCCTAGGATAGATATTTCCAATGAGCTATCATATGCCTAAAATGGAGATCGTATGCAAAATTTACGACCCCGAGAAGTTGATGCACCAACTTACCCAAACGGGGCCCACATGACTTTTGGTGCTTCATCTCGTAGGGTTAGGTTTTTGGATGTCTAGGACTTTTGGCATTCTTGTTTATTGTAAAAGGGAATTCAGAGCCTCATTGTAATCATCTTCTCATGAATGCGAGTAGCGACCACATATCTTCTCAGAGATAAGCTACCAACGCCCTAGCTAGTTTATTTCCATTCTGTCTATAAGCATATTTCAGTCATTTGTTATTAATGAAATAAAGTCTTATTTCCACTGCATCTCTATGTTTATGTGTATTTCTGTATTTCATTTTGTTCCTACATAAATTCGGATCATATTGACAGTGGCGCAGTGTACCTTGCCTGTCAGATGATCGTAGGAAAGTTAGTCTACATGAACAGACCGACGCAAGTATCTGGGTTTGTAGTTGATCTCGCGGGAAAATGTGTAGAAGGAGTCCAAATGAACTAGTCGAAGTACTTAGTGGATCAACTCGAATTGGATTGCAGAGAAGAGAAAGACCAAGGATAAGAGTTCCAATTTAGCTGGATTCTCATCCTGATTGCCTTCATAACATGGGAGATGCCGAAGGATGTCGTTTTTCTTGAAACCCTACCATTTGAACCATTGGCTGCGAAGTTTAGTACATTATGGTACACAACAAATATGAACAGTCAATGACAGTCGAATACCCTCTTTCATAGATGATACATCCAGTTGAAGACCACGATACAATCCACGCCTCACATTACTCTGAGAACAATCCACAGATTCATACCCTTAATGAAGTTCAACACAGACTGCCACTTCATATAGCTAACTCCACGCGCTGATGAGCACTAGGAACAACTGTAGTCCTATTATAAACTGACAGAAGAAGACCTGGAAGATATCACCAAGGAATGGTCAGTGGACCTCCTCATTGCAGTAGATCCAGTGGATATTTCAGATATCAATAGCCCAAAAGCTACGTAGGACACACCTGGGCCCAGTAAGGTGTAGAAGACAAAAAAGACAAAGGAGACAAAGAAAATTGAAGAGGTTCAAGATGTGGATAGCCTCTTTGTAAGGACAGCTTCCGTCACACCAGATGAAGAAGGTAACGATGAAGACCTAGAAGAATTTGAACAACAACCAAAAGATGAAGTCGAAGTTATAAAGAAAAGAAAAGGGTCACCTTCGAAGTCTTCTATTAAGAAGAAAACCAAAGCGATTGTGACCAAGATGAATACCATGCTCAATACAGATGACTTCATCTTTCTCCTTGCGAATTTGAATGAAGGTATAGAAGAGATCACAGAAAAGAAGGAGGCCAAGAAAGAAATTATGTACAATAGAATTGAAACTGAGCTCCGAGGAGTGCAATGATCACTTCAGTCTAGCCGCGTAGCACCTACGACGCCCCTACTAGAAGGAACAATAGAAGAGGGAGATGAATCAGTTCAATTCCGTAAGATTGCCAACATAGTTGAAGTTCATCTTTGGAATGCATAAGAAGAAACGACGTAGGTTACACAGGCCCTACAGAAAAAACATGAGGAAATCATAGAGAAGTGTCGAGCTGCGCAACAAGAGAAGGATGCCATCCTAGCAAAATTTGAAGAAGAAAAAGAGAAAATCCAGAAAGAAAAGGAGCAACTGCTCACGAAGCAGATCGAGATTGAAGAAGCAGTCAACAGGTCATTTCTCTTTGTGATTGGCTTAGAACAGAAGGTAGAAGAACCCATAGAACACCAAGTAATGAAACTTGCTGAAGTCATTCAACAACTGCAACAAAAAGTAGTAGAACTAGAGCTCCAAGCTATACCGAGTACTCCACAAGAAGAATGTGACCAACAATAAGTGAATGCTTAAAGTATAGTAGAAAGGATTAATGCACTCACTAAAGAATGTAAGCAATTATGTAGTATAAGTGTGCAGATACATGAGAACCTATTCGAGAACCCTAAATTTCATAAATTGGAGTCACAACTCCAGGAGGCGAAGTACCAAGTTGAGAAGTTATAGGTACAGATGAAGGACCTACCGACCCTAGAGAAAATGAAGAGGTCCCATGAACAAAACGTCATACAACAACAGATTCATATGATCCAGAGCAAGGTCATGGAAGTGATGCAACAACTTCAACCTTTGCAGGATAGGGCATGTCAACTATTCTTAGAGATTGAGAGCTAAGGGAAAAACCTGGAACAGGTCGTGAACACAACAGAGCAGTGCTTAGAAGGACCAGTTAGTAATGCACTCATTCAGGATTTTACCGAGAAAGAAGTAGTAGCAAAGCAATAGATTGAATCCACTCGAGCGAAGCTCGAGGCCTTTGAGGCAAATTTACCTAGAGAAGAGTGAATCGAGACGAGTCACAAGTAAGTGTTGGGGTCCTGTTGGCCCTCGACCAAGTTTTGAGGAATACTTGGTCATAGTTGACCGTTTATTACTTTGACTGCTTGTCGAAGACGGAGCGCATGGCGAAGCGGAGATCACATGATCTCCCCACCTTTTGTGGAACCTTTTTTGGGAATATTGTAACGGGAAAGGGATGTCGACCCTTGTTTAGGAATTTTTCTATGTATAAATAAAGGTCTAGGCCATGTAATAAAGGAGGCCCTGTCTAGTTGATGGCTTAGTGCATAAGTTGGATCTATGTGATCATAATTCTGTGTGACTATAAGATTTATGTGCATGCTGTAATAAGTGCTGAGTGCACAGAGTGTGAGAAGGTTTAGTGCTTGGATATACTCGAGGAAAGAGGATCTAGCAAAATGCACAGATATCTTGTCCTATGTGGGGTAGGATCTTGAAGGCTGAGTGCTAGTAGCGGGATCTATGTGATCAAGTATCGTAAGGCTCTGTGCATTTTGTGTAAGAATTGCGGAGCTGAGTGCAAGTCTCTGTGAGAGACTTTAGAAGGATTTGTTCTGACTGCAAGAAAGAGGGATCTAGCGAGCTTCGTAGATCTTCTGTCCCATGTGAAGTAAGGGTCATTGAAGCTCTGTGCTATAACTTCTTGACCAAGATAATATAAAGAAGACTTTGTGGACGTATCCCCAGGGTGGGGGTGAACCATGGTAACTCTTTGTATTGTGCTGATGTGTTTGTCTCTCTCTTGCTAAGTGCTCTGATATGTTTAGATAGATCTATTGATGCTTTTTTCTTACGAGATATGAATGCATGCTAGATATGATACATAAGATGCTAAGTGCTTAATCTATTGAGTATAACCTGTTTATCATTGCTAAGTGCTAGATCTGAGTAATTACTGCGGTGCTTTGTGCTTTCTACGAAGTGTATTAATGAATGTATGTTAGGAAATAACTGATGCTAAGTGCACTGTAAGAAAGATAATCACAGATCTATGTGCCAGCTAAGGTTGCAAACACCTGAGTCCTACAACCACCCCTGCCTCTACCTCGGGTGAGACTTCATCTGCTTCTTAGGTGATTCCGAAAGGGCTGGTACTTAGGGCTTTGTTGGTGTTCTTTTGAGCGTTGAACCTTGGGTCTGTCCCTGTGCCAACAGACTCCTTGAGGTGTATTTATTCTTTTGTTGGATAACCTCTTTCCTTAAACTTAGGGGATTCTTAAATTTCTTGTTACAACCACTTTACCCTTTCATTAAAGACTTGTAACTAACTAGGGGCTTCTTGACCATTATTTGGGGCTTCTAACTTCACAAGGCCATAAGTCCTCAGCCGCGAGGATCTATGTGGCATACCACCTATCAATGTAAATGGCATGATGAGGAATATCCATCCATGCATGAGATAATTTCATTTACACCATCCTTCATGACTTTTTTCCTTTATCAAATATGGGTTCCATAACCATTTCGTTGGGGCTATTAGACTTCTTCAAGGGTTGACATCAATGACAACCAAACTTTAAAAACTATCCCCCTTTGGAATTGATGGAAACACTAATGGCATGGTAACACTCATGCTCCTACTCATTCTCCCCATGTGACCATAACTCCCTCTGGGACCATTTCTCCCCCTGTCTCAATGTGTTTATTCTTTCTCTCTATTTCCATACATATGTTCTTTGTAACCCCCTTTGACATAAATGGAAAGGGTAATTATCCTTAGGGATTCTCCCACTATATAAAAGCCTCTAATTTCTCTTCATGCTTATTCATCATGTAAATCTCCGATGTATATGAAAATAATTCAAAAAGTTCTTTACTTCTCTCCCCTTATCTTATTGTGTCCAAAGACACGTGGATCATAGTGGGGAAGAAACTACTCCAAGTTTATGTCAAAGATACTCAAAGGTATCCCTCGAAAGTGGTTTGGTGAAGATATCTGCAATTTGATCTTTTATCCCAATATATTATAGCTTGATGTTATTCTCCATATCCTGTTCCCGTATAAAGTGATACTTGATCGGAATGTGTTTCATCTTGGAATGCATCATTGGATTCTTAGAGATACTGATAGTGATGATGTTGTCATAGAGTATTGAAATGGGCTCATCGTACTTCACTTGTATATCCTACAAGGTTTGCTTCATCCATAGAACATGAGTGCAACATGCTTCCACTGCAATATATTCTTCCTTTGATGTGGACAAAGATATTGACGATTGTTTCTTTCTTAGCCATGATACTAGACACTCACCTAAGTATAAATCTACTCCACTTGTACTTCTTCTATCATCAATTCTACATGCCCAATATGCATCTGTGTAGGCGACCAAAGTTAGATCATTCCATTTTGGATACCAGAATCCAAAATCTTCTATTTCCTTGAGATGTTTGAATATTCTTTTTACTGCCATAACATGTGTTTCTTTCCGTGCTTCTTGAAATCTCACAACTTGTCCAACTACTTACATTACATCTAGTCTTGATGTTGTCACATAGAGTAAGCTGCCAATCATTGATTCGTAGAGTCTCTGATTTGCATTCTTAGAATCATCATCCTTGCTTAACTTGTAGTTGGTATGCATAGGAGTACTCATGGGTTTTCAATCTTCCATTCCAAACTTCTTTAGAATTTCTATGATATAATTGATTTGAGAGATGAAAATACCTTTATCATGCTTATTGATGATTAAAATCACAACGAGGAATTTCACCTGCAAAGTATTGATAAATCCTTATTATTTAAAATATGATAATAATATAATAATAGTAGGTGGGACCCCCTTGTAGACTGTGTTATCACCCTAACAATTTTTATCGGGATCTAAAAACTTCTAAAGTTTAGCGAGACACTATACCATGGTAGAGGCGTGATAGTTCAGGGTGCTTGGCTATATTCCACAACATGTGAACGAATGTAGTAGAAGTGGGAAGGGAGTATCTCGGTGGGCCATCGATCTTGAAGAATCTCAGATCTACGGTTGAATCCCACATCAGACAAACAAATATCACAAAACTTAACATCGTGAAGGCAGACCAGGGAAAACTACTCTAGTTTTGAAGGGGAATGCGTGGTGCTCTTACACACGCATTGAGGGAGACGATGGATTGCCTGAAACCACTTTTCCTATGGCTCAAATTTCACATGTTTCAAAACGTCATGTCAATAGATCACGGGGAAGATGGTGGATGGTCATATCACCTCACATCACTGGTCTAGGTACTTTCTCAGATGATGTACCAAAAGGACGTCACCACATAACTAACTCGAGGCTCATCATTCGAAGTGGATTGATGAAGCATGGCACACCAAGGTATTGTGACATTAATTCATGAGAAAAGTACACAGAACATCAAAATCTCAGATATGAATCATTTTATCCTATTATGGGAAATTGTCATCTTATGCGTAAGAAAAACAAGCTCGGCCTATGCTCTTGAAATTCTGTAAACCCAAAGGGTGGCCAAATCAAGGTCTCTGCAAAGTTTAGAAAGAATGGATAATATCCATCAAATGACATCTGGTGCAATTGGGTTCTTAGCTAAGGTACCAGGCAGGTCAATAAGTAAGAATGAAAGATGGTTCTTGCAGATGCAGGCGACTAAATTTCATATCGAACCTGAAACTGAGACAGAGTCGAGAGTAAGACTAAACCCCATTATAAGGGATCTCGTCATAAATGAACACGCAGACAACACCTGCCACCCAACTGCAAAGAAGAAGAGGAGAAAAAGGAGGAAATCATAGGCCAAAATGGAGATGATAGAGAGCGTCGGGGAAAATTCCGATTGGTGGAGTACCCTGGAGGAGGAAATCGCCAAGCTGAGGTGAATCCTCAGGTAAAATTTTGGTGTATTTCAAATAGTTTTGGACAGATGTCGGCTTAAGAGAAGGGAGTCATGATATGATAGACCAATTACTAACGGTCCCTTTAAATAATACAATTGTTCTTCCTTTTTTGTAACTCGTATCTGTTTTTAGAATTATGAGGAAGTCAGAACGTTTTAAATTCCATATGAAATTCCTCTATATATGCTTGGCCTCACGAGTATAGAAGGATGGAGAAAAGAGGAGCCTGCCCTCTGTGCAGGAAAACTTTATAAATCTCTAGGGATGGAATGAATACATGGGTGTAGAGGCATATTTTGGGACTTTTTATGAAAAGATTCTAATTGGTGGTGTTATGAGTCTCGTTTTCTCTCATAGTATGTGATTATTGTTATTCTGTATTTTCATTTTTCTTTCTTCTATCTAAATTGAGAAACTAAAAGTCTAGAATTCATTATTCGATGCTCTTAGCTTGATGATTTAGACTATGTTCATCTCTTCTAAACCATTTCATAATTCATTACTATAATGCTTTGATAACAGTTGTGTGTTTCTTTTCTTCTGATACCATCTAAAATTTTCAAGCATAAACTCATAAGTCACTTCCTTATTTAGCCTTTTCCTCTGGATTGTTTTCATGATTTGGAAGTGCATCCTACATTCTTGACCCCATAGCCCAAAGGTCATCTTCAACTCTTCAACAACTTTATTAAAACCCCAAAACAAACCAATTCTAGCCACTGATTTCCATAGATGTATTAAGTGACATGAGAGATCCCTCTCTGAGTTGAGCAGGCTAGTGCCTCGGCTCTAAAGTAGGTTGAAGTAGTTACCTCTGCCATTTTTCTATTCAGTCAGATAGATTTACAGAGTGCTAATAGAATGGAGGCTCGAAGATAGTCATATCACACATTTTCTGTTGTTGTTTCGATGATGCTTACAGGGTCCTATATGGTTGATAGTGAAGTCATGGTTTCATTTTGGATATATTAACAAGTGAATGATGCATTTTATGGGATGTTCTGCTATTTAAAGATTTATTTTTATGTTATGATTGGCATATATTTACAGTTTCTATGTTTAATCATGTCACAATGATTTAATACCTAGATATACATACACAAGAAATATGTTAGTAATGACATAACCAAAACTAAGAGAAGAAACCCATGGGAATAATCCTAAAAGAAAGGATCTATTTTTGTGCTATGTTAGAAGTTATGTGCA
>ML844794.1:13996-26580 GCA_009831015.1 Picea engelmannii | reverse complement strand
CCTTAGCTAGGAAGTAAATAGTTATGAAATTGTGATTGAATTACATGTTTAATAAGCATATGGTGTGAAATGTGGTGACACACTTCGCAAGGTGATAGTGCTAATGGTTATGCAATGGTTAATTGAATTATGTGGTCGATCCACATATGGTATATTTGGATAGATTCAACATCAGTGGCTCATTTGACAAGGTGGTGAACGTTAATGGTTATGCGATTTTTTTTTAGTTATATATTAAGAAATTGGATATATAATATGTAAAGCGCATTTGGAAAGTAACCTATGCAGATTCCAATGCATAGTTAAATTAATGGCATTAATTGGGAGCTGGTTGGCATGTACTAATGAGTAAATGAATTGTGGGTGGAGGCAACATGTATTTACTGCATGTCACCTTTACCCGTCCTGTTAGTCTCCACCCTAATCAGGCTATTGTTTGATATTACTGTTGTGGTTATGATCCAAAATTTTAGCAGGGAAGAACCACTCGACCTTTTTTCATCTTAAGGAATTTGATTACAGGTATGTAGTTTTTGGCCATTCGTGGCTATGCTCTGGTTATGAAATTATTACTATCTCAGGTGTATGGGTTTGTGTTTTCCTAAGTGTTGAAACTGTGTGAAATTTGGGTTCTTGGAATGAAGAGTGGATGGTTCTTCCTGTAACAATTTTGAGTTCATCAAGGTTATTGGTATTCTTGGGTGATAGCTCTTTGTTATCACTGTTGTTTCATTGGAGGGATTTTGTTTAGTCTTGGGTGGATAGCTTTCTTCACACACTATCATTAAATCCAGTCTCTGGATTTCATGGGTTTAATGGTCGGAGGTTTTCTGCGTCAATATGTTTTGTTCACTTCATCATTGGTTGATTGCACCACTAGGGGTCATGAAATGAGGTTCCTATTTGTCCTCGGCCCTATATTCACCTCTGTTCTATGATTGTTGGCTGAAGATAATGAGGGTTATACCGTACGTGCATTAAATAACCTTTTCTAGGCTAGACTAGAGCCCTACGTTTCAGTTGTGGCCCCTATCATGGATTTGTGCCCGACCACGAATGAGTCGTGGTTCGTCCTGTATACACCATGGCCTTGGGGTTTTGCAATTATAAAGAGTGTCTCTACCCTCCCCGTTTTGAATATAGAACAAAATTGACCCTCCAGTTTGGAAATTGTTCAAGAGGACCAGCCTGGCCTATTGTTTTATGACTCGGTTTTTGTATAATTGTCGACTATTTTGAGAACAGGCTCGTCCAGTTGGTCGTATGACAGTCGTGTTGGTTGGTATATAGTCACTGGCTCGGTTATAATAGTGGTGAACCCCACATTACCAGTTTCACTTTCAAAGAACACAATTACTCTCCTTATTTAAATAGCTCAGTGTTGTTAATGGAAAGGGCCACTGCCCCGATTCGATTGGAGGCATGGGTATGCATATTGGCCACAACTTGTTTGGTTGATTGATGTTTTTACAATAGTGGAAAATTGTTTGGTTGATATACAGTCACTGGTATTTGCACTTATGATTATTTGGATGATTAGCTGGCATTGGTTACAACTCACTCATGTCGCATTGTGTGGATGGTGTTTTGCAAATGAAATAGTAGTCATGGTAACTGTGGGTTTCTCTTGGGGCCAAACGATTATTGAACCAGATGAATTTGGGAACTATATCCTTATGATTGCTTGATTGATTAAGCCTGAAATTGCACAACATAGTTGATCACAGTTGGGATAAATTGAAGCAATACTATGTTAAGTTGATGACCCGACAATGAATTGAGCTATTGCCGTGACTGTGTGTTTGTTTTGGTAAAATGGAAATATTGTGTCGTGTTTTTTGGGTGGCTCCGCACTGTGTATAGTATGTATAGCTTGGGTTTCAGAGAGTTTTAATCATGTTTATTGATCATTTATTATGAAGGGCATGTTGTTGAGGATTTTCCATGTCAGTTACATGGCCCAACTCTTTAAGCCATACTGAATTGTTTTTTCTTACAGTGGAAAAATTACATTGCCTGGGCAAGTTAGCATGTGCATAGCTTGTGTCTAAACGATGGTTGTTGGTTGTATATTTGAATATCAATACAGGTTGCAGTTTGATATTGGTTCTTTGGTTTCTTCCTATATATATGTTAACAAATATCATTTCATTTTGATGGGTTCTATTGTAGTAATAGTGACTTCAATATTATTATTTTGAAAACATGACTTTTGAGTATAGTTGTGGATTGAAGAAACACATGGGTAGTGGTTGTTTTCGATGTTTAACAGAGTGCGATGGGTACTGTTTGGAAATTGTTATAAGATGCAAATAAGGGAACAAAATCCTTTTTACAGATTGTATAGGATGCCTACTGTTTTTTGATGGCACTCTGTTGGATATTTAATTATGAATAGTGAACTTGTTAAATACACATAAATTATTATTTAGTCAAGTGATTGATGGTTGATACATCTCCTTTCACAAAATGTTCTATGAATCACTTAATTAATTCCATGAACAATAATCGTCCTTCTTCCCTTCCATTTTTTCACTTTCTTCTAATTAGAAACCCCGTCACCTCCCATATTCCTTTTTCACTCCCTATTCTCAGATTGATTACAATCAAGAGAATTTCTATGTTAAAATGGATGAAATTGGCAGTGTCTTGTGTGGATTGCAGTGAGCTTTTATTGGTTTGATTTACAATTGATTATTTTTGTCATTGTGCAGTGACCATGCTTCTCCCCTTTCATTATATCATATTTTCGCTCAATACAAACCCCTCACATATCCCATAACCCTATTTCACCCCCTTTCTCATTGATTAACAGTAAAACAATTTGTATGGATTAGATTGCATGAGTCTAATACATTCTAAGCCAAATATATTTAATATTTTTAAGATTTGTCATGTATGTTTATTTAAAATACTATTTTCTAATCGATCACGCATGTAGGATGATTTTTTTTAGTCGAGGAATCCATGGCCAAGGAAACAGAGGTAGAGGTAACTAGAACTGAGTCCCAAGAAGGCCCATGCTGTCCATACATTTTGATGTGAACTCATAAGAGCTTGACCAATTATTTCATGACGGATTATTTAATTGGATTGGACAGGGACTTGTCCAACCTAGGCCTGAAAGGCCTCCTTTCCAAGCTTCGTAAGCCCCCACTATCCCTATACCTCCTCATGTCTCCTTACAACCCGAGGTCTCTGAAAATGATGGATGGAAAGATATTGTCCATCCGATAGTATCCCAACATCGTGGCTGGCCCAAATTGTCATTTCCTACTTCTCCACCTTTGAATCCCATTGTCCAAGCTGCCCCTGACCACTCACCAATGCAATCCTCCCATGCTAGCAAGAGATTGAAGACTAAATCCCACCATGCACTTGATAAAGGAAAAACCACTGCTGCCCCTTCCTCACCCTCCAATGACTCTGACAAATCCGTGTCTTCCCATATGCATTTGAGGGATGATTTTTCCCACGTGATCAATGAGATTAAGCCTAAAGGCTCGACACAACCAAAGGCAAATTCAAGAAAATCAAGAGGTGACAACAACAACCAAGGAAAGGTTGTTGTAGACTGGGAAATGTGGCTTTTGAGTTTTATTTTATCTATTTTTCTATGACAATTGACTTCATGGATCTTTGGACAACATGTTTTATTTTGGATATATGAATATTATTTTTGAAATAATTTCAAATTTCATGAGCTAAAATTGCCAAAAGTAAATATGTTTATGGGAGACACAAGGAGGTGTGTTTTTCTTAACTAATGGTTATGTTATGATTATTATGATTGTTATGAACTAAATGGAGTCACAAGGGGTCCCACCTACTAGTTATTATTTATTTATGACCCTTACTATGATTATTACTTCCCCCCCTAACTAAATTTAGTTGAGTCTTTAATTAACTTAACTAATGAGTTGGTTAAACTACTTCAACCAATTCTAATTTGTTAAAAGAAAAAAGGAAGGGAGGAACAACAGGAGGATAGAAGCCGAAGCATGCTAAGGTTTTCTCTTTGAGTTTATGTTGAGATAGTTCAGTTTTCATTTATTCATATATTCATAATAGCCTAATTCTCTTTTATGATAACAGGGTCTTGTTGTAGACAACAATATTTAGGGCTGAATCAAATCATTCAGACACTTGTTCTTTAGAGGTGTTGATCTATCTTTGATAGTCTGTGTAGACTTGTCTGTTTGTGAATTAATTTTCATGACTGATAAAGGCTATTGTGCAGAGTCAAGTGGGCAGTAATCTGTGGCAAGTTGATCCAGATCTTAGAGTTCAGTTTTGGTTTTCTGTCAGAGGTCCTTTTGTATGTTCCATTGGGGATGTCTAAGTTTGACTTTGGTCCAAGATTTCTGTATGAGATTTTGCAAAGAAAATGACTATTTGGTGAATTGGAATGAAATAAAGGATTTTTCTATGTCTCATATATCTTGATTATCATCTTGGTGTCTTTACTTCTGTTCTTAAATTTATTTCAGCAACTGTTATATTCATAAAATTACATAAAAAGTGAATTTCCAGCAAGCTTTTGTTGATAAAAGACTAGCCTAAGCACTCATAATTAATACTTGTGAGTTAGGATGTTATTTTTGTTGGCTATAAACATAGGGTGATATTCCCATATACTTTTATTTAGCCAAGTAAATTATGAAAATGCTTGAGTAAGATTATTTCACATCTTTTCCTCAACAAGTCCTAACTATTAAATGGTTGGTTAGTTGCCATGCAATTTTCATTTGAGTTATTGTGGGCACATATGATATTGCAAGGAATATGGTATGGCATGAAAACTTGGCAAATGGTTAACATGAAGGTTTTGGGAGGCACATTGGGAAAGGAATAACCATCGTAGTTTTCAATGAATTGGAAATTGATTACATGGTTAGTGCATTGGTGATTGTTGGTTGTCTTGTACATCAGAATTGAATAGAAGAGGAGATGGAAGCGATCTGTAGTGAATGAAAATCACTCCATACTCCCCCCATCAGGCTGCCACCCTAATATGTTTCTTATTGCATTTTGATCTACTGGTGGTTAAGCTCTGTAATTCAGGCCTGGGAAGAAAATGCTCGACCAACTTGACCTTTTAATCTCTCAGCTACATGTATGGTTCTTTTTTACCCCATCCATGAATTAAACTCTGTGTATGAATGAGAAATGGCTTAGTAATGCTTGGGTTTGTGTTTTCCTAAGAATTTCAACTGTGTAAATGTGTGGTTTTTCTCTCTAGAATGATTGTGTAATTGTTCAATTTCCAAGTAAAAGAATCGGTTTTTGGTTGCGTTGTGCATTCGCTGGTTGATCTATTGGTTAAAATCGTGGCGGGTCTCTATGGATTTTTAAATAAATATGGGTATTATCTCTCTGTGTTTTAATGGTGGATGGTGTCTCTTTGTGTATTCTTGTTGGTTTCTTCCTGATAGTTATGAGGGTAAACCTATCCAGTCATATTTGGACTACCATTTGGTTGCTGTGTATTTTTTCCAGAGTCATGGTCATGGGATTATTCACATGTTATTGGCATAAAAATATCTCGCAAATTGGTCTTTAGCATGGAAATTAGGTCAATATATATGATATATGGTTGTTGGGTGATACAAGTTATGCCTCAGGTTATGTATCCTCACTGGTATTGTTGTCAAATGATTCGGCTCTTAAGAAATAGACATATGTTATACCTCTATGTGTTCTGGGTAACTATCACTATCTAGTGGACATTCACTTCTCCTCTGCAAATGCAAAATTCACTGTGCATCGGGTTTCTACCCTACTCATCGATGTTTCCTCTGTGGCTAACTGTTGTTCCATTTCCTAGACCGGGAGTTATAAGGAACCTTGTGGTTTCTACTATGCTTGTATCGAAGGGTATTTTCCTATGGTCGATATATTCTGAGGACCTCTAGTTCTCTGTGATATTGGTGACTGAGTGCACTCTTGATTACCTCTTTGTATTTGTTGTGACAGAGCTCGATGTTAAAAATCCCCTACTATTCTTACTCCTGTCAGGCTTCTTTTCGGTTATCAAGGATTGGTTGTCAAATGGAGTGGTTATGAAATGTTTTGTCGAGTCCCTATGATGATATTGGTTGAAAAGTTGTGATTGGGAGTGATTAATAATATGCAGTCAAGGGATGCCTCTTTCTCGTGATACGCTCGATCCCTGTGTTCTTACAACATGGTGTTAATTGCAAATTGGAGACACTATGTGTCTCACTAGGCCCGATCGGGATCATAAAAAATTATGTAATTGATAATTGTCTTTATTTCATTATGTTCGCTGTGTATCTATTATGGAATCATTTTGCATGTTGTCAATAATTGCATCAACAATGATGAAGCTCAGGTTTTATATTGACTATGGTTTCATTGCAAAAATTTATTGGTTCATATGATGAATATTGTATGGATCAGGCATGTTCTAGTATTCTATTCAATCTAGAAGGGACCTGTGCATATGTTTTAAAGTGGTTGACTGTGAATTAGTGGACAATGTATGATATTTTTATAGTGATGTATTATGGATAGAGGTGGAGAAATGTTGTTGTGTGTTTTCTTTTGATTCTTAAAAGGCAAGGAAAGAAACTAGAGACCAAGCATTTTCTTAATAGGACTGTTGAATGGAAAGTTGTTTCAATTATGAGTTTTATTCCAGACTGTTCTAATTAAGAAGTTTTTGAGGAATTTAAATGATGAACAATGAACAATTTTGATACACAAAAATTATTGAATTGGTGTTGGTTTGAGTACAAATTTATGTTTATTGATTTGTTTTATGAACAATATTCGTTATTTCCCTTCCATTCTCTCACTTTTCTGCACATTACAAGTCCCCTCACCTTNATGAACAATTTTGATACACAAAAATTATTGAATTGGTGTTGGTTTGAGTACAAATTTATGTTTATTGATTTGTTTTATGAACAATATTCGTTATTTCCCTTCCATTCTCTCACTTTTCTGCACATTACAAGTCCCCTCACCTTACCAGATTCACTATTCACTCCTGGTTCTTAAAATTAAATTATAGTTAAAAGAAAACTCTGTATTTTAGCAATTGAAGGATGGCACAAGGATAGGTTACAATTGATATGTTTTTTTATTATAATACAATTTATTGTTTGATGATTTGTTGAGCAGTAATCATGATCTACCCCCCTTCATTTTACCACTTTTCCCTCAATACAATCCCTCACATATCCCAGAACCATTTTTCACCCTTTTCTCATTGAAAAGTATTAAATGTTTTTATGGATTGGATTGCATGATTCTAATGTGTTGCTGAGCCAAACTTTGTATCATAATTAAAGAGATGTCATGAATTGTTTGTTGAAGAAACTAGTTGCTAACAAGTAATGCATACAAGAATGAGCATCTTTAGCAGAGGTATCCATGGTCGGGGTAACAAAGGAAGAGGAAATTGGAACAGGGGCCCTAGAAGGTCAAGGTTTTCTATACATTTTGATGCAGACTCATAAGAGTTGAGCCAACTATTCCAAGCTAGATTTTTAACTGGATTGGACAAGGAGTAGTCCAACCTAGGCTAGAAAGGCCTCCTTTACAAGCCCCACATGGCCCTAGTATCCAATTTACCCCTCATGTATCATTACAACATGAAGTCCCTAAAAATGATGGATGACAAGAGATTGTCCACTCGACAGTCTCCCAACATCATGGCTAGCCCAATTTGTCTCTACCTGCTCCTCCTGCACTGGTTAACCAAATTGTCCAAGATTCCTTTGAACACTCACCATTACAGTCTTCCCACGCAATAAAGAGGTTAAATACCGAAGCCCACCATGCACCTGATAAAGGAAAAGCCGCTACTTCCCCCTCCTCTCCCTCAAATGACTTTGCCAAATCCGTTTCATCCCGCATGCATTTGAGAGATGATTGCTCTCATGTTATCAGTGAGATTGGGCTCAAAGGCTCCAAACAAACTAAGTCAAATTAAGAGAAATCAAAGGAAGACATCAACAACAAGGGGAAAATTTCCCCCCCAGAGTGGCAAATATGGTTTTTGAGTGTTTTTATTTATTGATTGTTGAGAACAATTGACTTCTGAAGTTTTTGGACTTCACACTATTTTTTGGATATGATGGATATTATATTTTTGGCTATGTTTCAAATATATTTGATATTAATTTTCAAATTATGAGAGTGATGATGGGGTCCATAAGGAGGTATGTGTTTGATTGATTAACTAGTTGTGTTATGCTTGTTAAAGAAACTAAAGGGAGTCACAAGGGGTCCCACCTACTAGTTATTATTTATTAAAGATCCTTATTATTATTTTATTAATTCCCCCCCCATAAACTAAAAACTTGGTTGAGTTTTAGTTAACTTAACTAAAGAGTTGGTTTAACTACTTCAACTAATTCTGATTTCTTAAAGGAAAAAAGAGAAGGAGGAACAAGAGGAGAACAGAAGGAGAAATCATACTAAGGTCTTCTCTTGAGTTGTATTGAAATAATTCAATTTTCATTCATTCTTTAATTCATTGAAAGCCTAATTCTCTTTTATGATAGCAGGGTCCTATTGTAGACAACAAGATTCAAGGATGAATTAGATCATTTAGACACTTTTTTTTAGAGGTGTTGATCTATCTTTGATAGTTCGTGTAGACTTATCTGTTTGTGAATAAAATTTCATGACAGATAAAGGATATTGTGTAGAGTCGAGTGGGAAACAATTTGTGGCAAGTTGATCCAACTTTTAAATTTCAGTTTTTTACTTTTTTTTAGAAGTCCTTTTGTATGGTTTTCATCGGGGACATCTAAGTTTGACTTTGGTCCAAAATTCCTCAGGGAATTTTGTAAAGAGAACGATTCTTTTGATAAATTGGAATGAAATGAGCAATTTCTTTATGCCTCATATGTGCTGATTATTGACTTGGTATTTTTACTTCTATCTCTATATTTATTTTTGCATCTATTATATTCAAAAAATTACATAAATATTGAATTTTTCAGAAATCTTTTATTTATAAGAAAATCATCTGAAGCCCTTGTAACCAATACTTGTGGATTAAGAAACACATTTTGATGTCTATAAACGTAGGATGATATTCCCATCTATCTTTATTTAGCCAAGTAAGATCTGAAAATGATTGAGTAAGATCATTTCATATATTTTCCTCAACATTTATTTTGGCGACCATACTGGGGAGATCTTCAATATCTCTTTGGTTTATTTTTATGCTTGATTATCATCGAATATACCTATTTTTCTGATATTGTTGACTGTTTCATTTCTTAATGAATGTACATGTTGCAAGGAAACATAATATTGAGCCCAGTCTTCAATATCATACCAACATTGCTTTAAACTTGTTTAACACCATTTTAGACGCTGCTAATACTTGGGCTAAGCTTAATCGTTCATGGGCAACAATTGAACAAGACATAAGTTCCCAAGAACGTTGGGAAGATAGATGTAGATAGCTTAGGAATCAACCATAACTTTATTTTTTATCTTTGATCTTCTTTTCATGTCCTTAGACCCTCGTGTTTCTAGGAGAAGAAGAGGCTTATCACCTAAAATTAATCCTATTGCTAAAATAGGAAGAAGGAACGTTGTGTTATGAACCCAACAAAGTTCTCTAAGGAGAAACTTGCTTGATTCATCCAGTTTGTCTTTCTCTCCCTTACCTATTATCCACAAGATGGCATCTAGTGGTGTCTCTGGTGGCACTGGAGGTGCTTCTTCATCTCAATCTTCAGCTTTGTCAGTGATTGGTAGCTTATATAGTCACCAAGTCCCTGTCTAATCTACCAAGAACCCCACCAAAATCATTAAAAGGTATGGTCTTTTTCAATTTGACGAAGACGCTACAACCACAATGTGGCATGTTTCCTCTCCTCTTAACCTAGTACCTACTACTCATCCACTTAATAAATTCAAATAGCATCTCCCTAGGTTTTCGGGGAATAACATTGTCACTACGAATGAACACTTGGTGGAATTTTCTAATGCCTATCACAACATAGGAACCAATGACAATGATACTTGTATGCACTTATTTGTTAATTCCCTTGAAGGGAAGGTTGTGGCTGATTTCTCTGACCTTCCTCCTAAGATTCAGTCTAATTGGGAGGAATTATTCTATTGGTTCAAATCCACCTATGGGAAAACCAAAATCCCAGCTGAGAAGTTATGGGAATACAATAACATCTCTTATAAGGTCAGGGAGACCATCAAGTCCTTCAACTTGTGTTTCACCAAGTTATACAATCAAATCCCTGAACTTATTCGACCTCATAACCAAGCCACTTTCATGCATTATTATAATGCATTACCTTCCCCCTATCGTCATAGGCTTGAGGAAAAGGCCATTGATAACCTTGGTTCCACTCTACATACTTGTTTAGAGTATGAAGAACAACTTGAAAGAACAGGTCTTCCTCAGGGAGATTCAGTTAAACAGACAGACATGTCCACCCTCTTACAGCTTGTACAAGACATGAATAATCATATGATAGTGTATGAGCAGAAGGGAAATGTCTCCCCTCTTACCCCTAGAGCTTCATCCTCTTCTGCACCCCCATCTAGAAATCCAAATGAAAGTAATTTTCAACATAAAGCTATCATGGCTTGTAGTTGGTGTAACTTTTGCGAGGAACGCCATGAGGAAACTACATGTGAGGAAAAGAAGAGTGCCAAGGATAAAATATTTGGTAAAAGACCCGAAACTACCATCAATGTCCTAGACTTTGCAGAGCAAGAAGATCTCATGATCATTAATACTAGGAATAAATCCTATTCTCCCAAAAGGAAATATGATCCTCCCCACAATTATTCTAGCCCAAGATCATCCTCACTAGCTACTACTGTTCAGGTTCCTAAGCCTCCTGGTAGTCAAGGAATGATCTCTCCTCTCCTCTCTTCCAAATACAATATTCTAAATCAGTTGGCCAACAAAAGAATATGAAACTCTTCTGGACATGGTTGCCATCCTTGAACAACAGAAGCATCTAAAAAAATTCATGGAAGGAATATTTTCCATCGTAGCCAACCTCTCTGAAGAGGTAGATGAAGAGGATTCATCTATAAATAAAGTAGGTGTACATAACTTTAGATACCCTGTAAAAAATACCCCTTTTTATATTTTTGTAAATATTATGGATAAGATTGCCCATTGTTGCCTCATTGACGGTGGGTCGGGCCCAAGTGTAATGTCGAAGATTATTATGGAAGAGATAGGCTTGTCTTGTACAAATGAAAATTCTATAAGCATGCTCTCTTATAATAGTCTACAACAGATGACCATAGGTGAAATCAAGGATGTGACCTTGGTTTTGTGTGAACACCCTGAAATAAGGAAAACCCTTAATATCTAGGTAATCGATATGACAATAAGTAACTACTTGATCATCATAGGAAGAGATTGACAAGCTTTGACAGGTGGATACCTCTCACTAGACGAGACACACTTATCCATTCCTTAAAATGGTAAAAACATCATAGTCCTTAGAGAGGGAAGGATTTCACCTTATATAGAAAGTGTTCCACAATCTAATGTGAATTATATCGAAGAGGACCTAGGAGCGTATTCCATCTTTTCCGAGGAGTATAACATTCCCTTAGAACAAATTGACTTAGATGATGGTATGTGACATATGGAATTTGATGGTTCATGCTCCAATGAAGGAAACAAAGGTGGTATTATCTTGTACTCTCCTATGGGGAAAATACATAACTTTTCTTATCATTTAGAGTTTTCTTGCACAAACAATGTCATTGAATTCAAAGCTTTACTATTAGGCATTGAAAATGCCTATAATCTGGGTTGTGGTCACCTTACAGTTTCTGGGGATTCTGAGCTTGTTGTGAACCTTGTATGTAATATATATTCCCCTAGCAACAAGTTGATGAAATGATACACCCAAACTATTTGGGCACTTATCTTGAACCTATTATATTTCAACATTACTCATGTTAAGAGGGAATTGAACTCAATGGATGATTGGTTAGCTGTTTTTGCAGCCTCTCCTAATCGACAAATTCTACCACACAGACTTGATTGTAATTTACAAACTCTATATCGTCCACATATCTATGACAATATAGAATCATGGTAGTTCTTCCCTAGCGATGTGAGCATTTGTTCTTTCATTCAAAATGAACCTTATAAGCCTAAGGAAATTATATCCATGGAAGATAACAAAATTCCTAAAGGATTGACTCTTCTAGAAAGTTCATTTTCATCGAGTGATGTAGGAGGCATAGAGAAACATAAACAAGAGGAGTTGAAAAGGAAAGTGGGTGAAACCATTTCCTTGAACATTGGAACAACCGAATCTCCAAAGAATGTTAAAATAGGTGCCCAATGTTTTGAAGAAGAAAATTTGAATTTTTCCAGACTGCTTGGTGAATTTCAATATGTTTTTGCTTGGTCTTATGAGGATCTTCATGGTTTTTATCCCTCTCTTATACAACATGCCATTCCTATCAAGGAGGGTGTTTGCACCCAATTCATCACTGTGTGAGAAAATTATGAGTGCTTACATGCCCAGTTGGGCTCTGCTAGGCATGACAGCTGTAAGGTAAAAGGTTAGAAAGAGAAACAACTAAGT